>JAJPUD010001678.1:96184-401751 GCA_023553655.1 Myrmecobius fasciatus | reverse complement strand
TTTCTTCCACACTAGTTTCCAGTTTTCCCAGCAGTTTTTGTCAAATACTGAGTACTTATCCCAAAAGCTGGGGTCTTTGGGTTTATCAAAGATTAAATTGCTATAGTTAAGGAACTCATTTATACATAGGTCAGCATATTTAGAACCTAGCAGAGTAAAGTTGAATTGGGAGCTTTAAAAAATTGAGAAATGACAAATGATCTGAATCATCTATATGCCTCAAAATTCTGATGGATCTATGATCACACTGAAATAGGTGTTCCTCCCAATGTTCCAGATGGCAACCAAGCCATTTCTCCTTCTTCCTTAGGACTTTTGTCTGTGAGGTCCCATAAAGCCTTTATCCAGTGTGCTGAATTTTTCTTCCATATCTCTGCACTTTACCTAGGTGCCACTGCAGCAGAATGGCTTTCCATAAAAGATGATAGAGGCAGCTAGGTGCTGAGACTAGAGTCAGGAGGAAGAGTTAAAATCCTGTCTCAGACATTTACTAGCTATATAATGCTGGGCAAATCATTGTCTTAATGATCTCTGTTTGTCTTAATTCATTAAGAAGGAAAGGGCAAACAACTCCACCATCTTTGCCAAGAAAACTCTATGGCATGCTAAGAGTCAGACACAACCAAACAATAATAATCAGATATAGTCCATTTTGAAGATATATGCATAAAACACCATAAACTATATATAAATCATTGTTCAAAATGTGCTTCAGCTTCCATTCATTGATTTAACAAGCATTTATTTGATGCCTACTATGTGCTGATATGCTATACTACCAATATATTGAGTGCTATAGTGAAATGAAAACAAAATAGTCCCTGACCTTAAGAAACTTTTCTTCATTGCCACTGATTTTATAAATAATTTTATATTTCCTCAGAGATTGTGATATTCCATGACTAGCAGGCATATGACATCAATATAGAAAAGTTAGGATTTGCTTCAGAGAGAGTTTTGAGTGATTAAAAGTATTGCAGAATTAGAAAATTCTACATTTTGAAGAAAATCACTTTTACTCAAACACAAGCGTTCAAATGAATCTGTTATATCATTAATCATTAATCACTCTAGTGATACAGAGTCATTTATCCATGCTGGCTCATTCTGTTTCATTCTTGTCCATATTCTCCCATAAGTGTACCACAAGGGGTCCACCTGAGATGCTTAGTGCCTTTCTATCTTTCTTTTGATTTTGGGAGGAAAAGGGAAAAGAATATTAATTCTATTGAGATACAGTAGGATACACCATATGAAAATTTGAGTAAAACACGTACATGTACATATGTAAGTATCCCATAAAAAAGAAAACTCATCTTTATTGGGTTATAAAATAAATGAATAAATTCATATTTTCACGTAATAAGGCTTTTTTAATTCATTATTTTATAATTATCTCAATTCTAATCCTTAAATTAACATTTTAACACAACTGAAATGCAGTTAAAAAATCAAATGGATTTTTAAAATTTACCTTAATTCAATATTGAATTCATCTTTTCTCCACACTTGCATTGATTCTACTTATCCCCTTGCAAAGGGTTTGAGTTATTGACAAATGACTTCATTTCTGCATGTGAATTATTAGGCATATGTTCATTTTATTTTATTTTTTATAAAAAAACTGTGAGGAACTAAGAGTAAAATTATTGTTTGAAATCAGAACCCTGTTTCATATTATTTAAATATTCCAAAAGGAGAACTGGAACTCAGGATTCCTTGATTTCGGCTATTTTCACTATAACTACTATGTCATATGGCTTCTCTTGATGACCACAGGTAGAGTAATTTAAGTAAATAACAAGTGGGTACATCCTCTACTAAAGACAGACTAAAAAATCCCTGTCATGAGAAATCCCAGATCTTCGGCCTCTAACATCAATACTTTTAACATTATACCAGAATTAGCCTGTTGATGACTACTAATAATGTTATTATATATAATATTCAGCCCTATATAAAGTACTACAAAGCATTTTACAAATATTACTTCATTTTACCCTCCTAATAACCCTGACATGTAGGTACTATTGTTAGTCTCATTTTATAGATGCATAAACTGAAGCAAGCATAAATTAAGTGACTGTCCTGGAGCCACACAGCTACTAAGCATCTGAGATGTGGATTTGAACTCAGTCTTCCTGACTGTAGATTCAGTTTTCTACCTACTCTATCATCTAACTACCAAAAAGTTATGCAGGTCACCTGAAGCTAAGTAAATGCTTCCCATGGCCTTCAAGGCCATCTTAACTTGAGAGTTTTCCACTATAGCCATTTGCCCCAGAACAGACTAATTGAATCAATAATGACTAGCCACCACCTAAAGCCACCACTCCCCAACCTCCATGAACTCCCTGTTCCTGTGCTCAGATCTCTTTGATTAAAAAGAGATTGTTTAGTGAACAGACCAACATTTGATTGCAAGCCTGACTATTTACTGAAATCTTAACTGAACTCCTTATCATGTATGTCAATAATGGGCACCATGGAAACTCTGATATCACAGGCTAGATGTCCCATATATTTTTCTCAGGAAGCACAAACACAGCTTGGGCGAAAGCCAAACCTTATAGAGGACAGACTAGTCTACTCTAAGGTTCTCAAGGGAGAAAGCAAGCTCAACTGATTGAGTGCAAAGAAGCCAACTGGGAAACAAATAAGAATCATTCTCAGAAAATGTGCTGCTTCTCCTGGACAGCTGTACTAAATCTGTTCTCTTTTGAGGGGTCATGTCTGGTCTTCATGACCCTGTAGACAATACGGTCCATTGGGTTTTTTTGGTATAGATTCTGGAGTAGTTTACCTTTTCCTTCTCCAGTGGATTGGAGCAGAGGTTAAATGACTTGTCCAGGGACACACAACTAACTAGTTCATGGCTGAACTCCAATTTGAACTCAAGCCTTCCTGACTCCAGGCCCAGCACAATAGTTCCTGAACTATCTAGTTATCTCTGAGAAATCTAACTGCCTCACTTAAGGGAAAAATAGAAAAAAGCAAGGGATATAGGACTACTAGAATACAGTTATATTGGGCTACAGTATCATAGGTTTAAACCTAGAATTATCTCTTTTGTAAAACATCTTCATTCTAGTTCCAACATTGTCATCTGCTAGTTGTGAAACCCTAGATTCACTGACTCTGAGCTCCAGTTTTCTCAGTAGCCTGGAACCCCATGCTGTAGAGAAGGAAGGGAGGAGGCAGGAAGGGAATGGGGAAGATAATATGGTGATGCGCAACCTCCCACTAGGATTTAGCCAGACATGTGAGGATGTTTTCATTCTTCCTGTCAACAGCTGGCCTCAAAGGTCTTGACTAAGCCTGGTAGAGCTTTGTTTTCCCATGAGATAGATGCAAACAGCTGCCATTCTCCCAACTTAAGTAAATCCTATGCTTTTAATTCATGATATGTCTTAGGACCTGGATTTTCACAGGAAGATCTAGAAGGAAGGATTGGAGGTAATGGATAGGGAAGGTGGGAGAGACAGAGTGTTGCCAATTTGATTCAAAAAATAGAATCAGTAATGTTAGAACTGAAAGGGATCTTAGAATATTGGCTATTATAGCTGGGAGGGACCTTAGTGATTGTTTAGTTCAACTTCTTCATTGTACATTGTGCTAATGTCCAGAAAATGAAGGGATTTGTCAAGATCACAGAATAAGTTTTTTGACAGAGCTGAGACTAGAACCCAGGTCTTTTGACGTCAAAATTACTAGCAGCATATTGTTTAGTTCAATTCAGTTGTAACTAAGGGTCCCTAATTGTATTAAGTCTTGTGAGGGCTCTTTGTCCTGAAGGTACTTTCCATAATTATCTGAGGAGAAATGATGCATACACTTGAAGTCATTAGCAGCAATAAGATGATCTGTGGTAAGTTCCAAAATGGGCAATTAGGTAATATCATGGATAGAATAGCAGACTTGGCATCAGGAAGCCCTGAGTTCAAATGTGACCTCAGATACTTACCAGTTGTGTGACTGTGACAAATCATGTAACTGTTTACCTCAGTTTTCTCAGCTGTAAAATGACCTGTAGAAGGACATGGTAGACAGTATCTTTGCCAAGAAAATAGACAGTAAAGAATTCAGCAGTGGGACAGCTGCTCAGGGAAGAACTCCTAGAGGAGGTGGACCTGGAGCTAACCTTGAAAGATCAACATGATTTGTCTAGATAGAGCCAAGACAGAATGGCATTGAATGATATGAGCAGAGGCACCATGGTGAAAATAACCAGTATGTATATGAAACTGGTGTGACCCACACGCCAGTGAATCACAGGAGGTAAAATTGGAAGTTAAGATACTAACTTATTCTTAACAATGTTGCCTCTATGTCTCTCTCTGACCAGGTAGCTTACAGGCAATCATCCTTGGCCAAAAGAGTATTTAAGGATAAATATACTTTGGATGCCTTCCCCTTGAATTTCCCATCATCATTCTACCAGATCCCTTCAATCCCCACATTCATCAGTAGAGAATAGGCTAAATGGGATATCATCTATTACAAAGGCATAAAGTGGAAAGCAGTGTTAGATAGATTCAAAGGTCCATTTTAACTCTTGAGTATGATTGTATAACAATTTTCTGAGAGAAAGAAGATGGAGAAGTAGAAGATAACAGAGGGAAGATAAATTAGAAAGAGGAGCTAAACAAAATAGGATAAGACTCTTCCAGATAGAGAGGATCACATAATTGTTTTTGTTTTCCAGTCATTTTCAGTCATGATCCAATCTAGGGCTTTCTTAGCAGTGGTACTGGAATGATTTGCCATCTCCTTCTTCAGCTTTTTTTATAGATGAGGAAATTGAGTTAAGTGATTCCCTCCATGTCTCACAATTAATAAGTGCTTGAGGAAGATGTCTTCCTGACTTTAGGCCTGGTGTTCTATCCATTTGTGCCATAAAGCTGCCTTGTCACAAGATTATAAGATCTCAAAGTTGGGAGGGATCTTGGAGGTCTTCTTGCCTAACCTGTACCTGAGCAGAACCATCTCTTCAATTTGCTAAACAAATAGTCACCTAATCTTTCCTTGAAGAGGAAAAATGAGGGAGAAAGGACAGTTTTCTAGAGGAGCACATTCATCATCGGACAACTCTAATGTTGGGAAGGGTGGTGTTGTAACAAGCTAAAATCCACATTCATCTAACTCCCATTTATGACTCCTAACTCTGAGGCTAAGGAGAAGGAGGCTAATCTGTCTTCCATGTGATAATTCTTCAGATATTTGAAGATTCCCATTAGTAAGCATTTATTAAATATCTACTATGTGCTACACACTGTGTTAAGCTTTAAGGGTATGAAAAAAGGCAAAGAACAGTCTCTGCTGTCAAGAAGCTCACAGTTTAACTAAGACAAAATACCAACAATTATGTAAAGATGAGATATGTGCAGGATATAAGGGAGTAATCAAAAGAGAGAAGGGAGATCACGAAAGGCTTTTTGTAGAAGATGAGATTTTAACTGGGATTTGAAAGAAGTCAAGGAAAATAGGAGACAGAATGAAGAGGGAAAAATTCCAGACATGCTATCATGTTACCCCTAAATTTTCTTTTCTCCAAGATAAATAGATTTCCTTCAACAAATTTTAATGTGACATGTCAAAGCCTTTCACCATCTCATTTACAGATGAGGAGCTGAGGTAAATAGAGCTTAGATGACTTGACCAGAGTCACACAACTAGTAAATGTGTTAGGATGGATTTGAATTAAGATCTTCCTAACTCCAAATCTGGGGCTCAAGTCTCTACACTGCTTAGCTGCCCCAATAATAACATCTACTTTCCAGTGTTGTTGTGAGCATCAAATGAGAAAATAATTGAAAATTGTTTAGCATAGTACCTGACACATAGTAGGAATTATATGGAGCTGTCCCCTTCTCCTTTTCCTATTTATTAACAAAAAATTTAAATATGGCTTGGCTGGGGTAGAAGACAGCAAAGCAATCAACACTTTTGCTCTGGACTCTATGCTTCTCTTGATGTAATCTTAAATTAATCAGTTGTTTTGTGGTATTGTTTTTTTTTATTGCCATGTGATCATATCATGACTGAATGCCTAGCTCTTTTTTTTTTCAGAAATTCTACTATCTAGCCATACTATACTTGCAAAGTTGTTTTTTTAATATAAATGTCTTTATGTTTATCCTTATTAAATTTAATATTATTGGATTCTATCAAAGATTCTTAGTCCATTAGGGTTTTTTTGGGGGGGAGAAGTGGTCCTTAATATCTTTTTTCATTGGAAATTAGATAAGTAGTCCATCTGTATCTTTCTTTTTCTTTCTAATTTTTATGATACCATTTTTCATAGAATAATGATTTAAAATACTCCCTAGCAGTGAAAAAAAAAAGTTTATCAAAGCAATACAAGGGTTGACAATGTTTGTAGCATTCTGTGCCTAAAAGATACTCTGGTCCCACCTCCTAAGTCACATTTCTTTATATATTTATCAGGGACAAGGTTGGTCATTACAATTATACAGAGTTGGACTTTGTTCTGGTGTTCTTTCAGTCATATTATTATAGTGAGGCAAGGTTACATGGTCTCAACCAACTTCAATGGTAGGTCATCCTGCAGCCTACTATTTGACCTGTTTCCATAATTATTCTTATCATCTAAAATTCTAGCAAAATCTAGAAATATGCTTGGATATTTCCTCATTAAATTAACAAGATATCAATATCTTTTTTAACTAGACTCAGAGCCCCCGCCAGTTCATCAATTCATTTACTTAATAAGCTAGAGAATCTTCCTTTCCCAATGTACTTATTCATGTCTATCTATATGTTCATCTTTTAGTATTACATAAATATTAAAGTTGCTAGACATATAATTTGCTAACAAACTATTAATAAAATTAAAACATAGTAGGTATTTACAATATTTTGTCTGAAAAAGTCATAACCCAACCCTTTTCTAAAATTACTATAACTGCACATTACTTCTCACATAATTCTGGAAACATAATTCAGAATACTTTGGATAGCAAATAAAGTCTCTTTTTGATGATTCCTTTCTTCTTTTTCACAAGAAAAAGGTTATGTTAGTTTCATTTAAAAAGAAGATGAAAACATCCCAATTTTTTTTCCCTCTCTCTCTTCTCCAGCTTCTCTAGCCATAAAAGAAAATGGTATCTTTAGTTTGTCTAAAGCCACTATTCTTAACAATTTCTCTCTAGATTGATTCCTTATAAAATTATCTTCATAATGTCTTTTCATAAAAGTTTTTCTCCAAATTGATTTTGTATAAAATTATGATCAAAATGTTTCTTCATAAAATGAGTTAATATTTTCTAACAAGGAAGAAGTTTCTCCTCACTTCTTTCTCTTTGTTTTCTTCATTGTTTATCTCCTAGTCCAAGTTGAAAATACATATTCTTCCTGAATCTATATGAAGCAACTATATACATCTATACTTTATAGTAGAGACCTGCTACAGGAACTCCCAGCCCCGTGGGCTACATATTGACAATAAGAATGAGTCCTTTTGTTACGGTTCTTATAATAAAAGCATAGGATCTGATTTCAGTTATACTCAGCAAAAGGTGAGGGATGCAGAAACTTTGTCATATAAGAACATCCGAAGGAATCAGAAATGTTTACTTATAGAAAAGAAGATATGATAGAGAAGAGATAAAAAACATGATCCTCCTCTTCAAATATGCCAAAGGTTGTCAAGAGGAGAAAATGTGATTTGGCTTATTCTGTATGGCTCCAGAGATCAGCATAGGAGCAATGGATAGAATTTAAAAGGTATGCAGATTTCATCCAAAATGAGGAAGAACTTCCTAATCATTAGAGAATCCCTACAATGAAGAGAAGAGGCATAATGGATATAAAACTGAGCTTGGACCCAGGAAGTCCTGAATAAAAGTCCTGCCTCTGATATATTGGCTGTGTGATCCTCGACAAGTCATTTAATTTCAGAGTTCTTTAGACAAGTGGTGTTCAATATAAATAGAAATGGACTATTATGCCAGATCCCTGTGAGCTGCATATTAACTTAGAAAACTATATGTTAAGATTATCTATGTTCTATTCTATTTTTATTTATTTTGTTAAAATGTTGTTGTTTAGTTATTTCCAACTCATGATCCCAGTTGGAATTTTCTTGGCAGAGATACTGAAGTGGTTTGCCATTTCCTTCTTCAGTTTATGTTACAAATGAAGAACTGAGGCAAACACGGTTAAGTGACTTGCCCAGGGTCACACAGCTTATAAGTGTCCCAGGCTAGATTTGAACCCAGAAAGATGGGTCTTTCTGAATCCAGGTCAGACAATTCTATTCATTGTGCCACCCAGCTTTCCTTTGTTAAAATTTAATTTTGTTTCATTTTAATAAGGTTTCAATGTACTAGGAGTGTTGCCAATAGCAACAAGGCCCTTCCACCTTATGGCATCTCTGCTCTAGACAATGTTCAAAGACTATGAGTTGCAGAGAAGGTAGCAATCTGGACTGATAGAAAAATTTCATCATCTGGGAGTTCTCTATACCACTGAAGTCACTGATCTAGTCTTTATCTCTTAATAATGGAGATGGTGTTCAGTCGATCCTGTCAGGTAAGGAGTTAAACTAAACAATGTCCCTTCTATGTTTCAGATTTCTTGTTTCTAAGGGTCTGTGAATGTGCAGAGTGTTCTTCCCTACAAAGAACATAAACCATGATTCATCTTCAAGCATATGAATACAAATTCAACAATTTATTGCAGGGTCCTGTGCTGGCATTAGAGGAGAAAGCTGAAAGAGCAGACAATTCTTGCTTTCATAGATCCAAGGGTATAGTATGGGATAAGACACACATACAGAAAATATTCAATATTACATGAAGAGTGAATTAAAGGGTGTGAAACTAAGCTCTGTATGAGATCTAAAAAGAAAGATTCTTGCCAATTGGGGTTGTTTAAGTGTCTCCAAGGACATAGCATTAGATTTGGGATTTAAAAGATGCACACGGCTCCAAAGGGGAAGAAAAAAAAAAAAGAAAAGAAAATAGACCAGCCTGAACAAAGGTTAAGAAACCTTCTTCTTAAGGTTTTCTTAAGAGGGGAGGGTGAGTCCAGGAGACAGAAAGCTTGAGTATAATGGGTATGGATTGGAATAATACAAATAAATAAAATCAATGAAAAGGCATTTATTAACTACTTTATTGGGATAGTTAGGTGGCACAGAGGACAGAAACTAGCATTAAAGTTAGAAAAAGCTAAAATCAAATCTAGCCTCAGACAATTACTAGTTATGTGACCCTGGGCAAGTTACTTAATGTATTTACCTCATTATCCTTATTTTTAACATGAGCTAAAAAAGGAAATGGCAAAACACTTTACTATCTTTGCCAAGAAAACCTCAAATGTGAACTTGCCTGAAAGACTGAACAGCAACAAAATTCACTTTACTGAGTTCTAGTCAAAGAGTTAAAGTATCTTTGAATACAATTGTTTAGAAAATAAACAATCCTTGTCCTATAGGAGCTTACAAAAATAATAGATAAAGATTACATCTACAAAACAGTAGTGACTAGATAAGGAAGTTTTATTCTGGTTAGGTGATATAGGATATGTCTAGAAAAGTCAGGTGTAAAGACTATTTACTTCTAAAATTCTACAACACAACTTTGCCAGATTTGCTAAAAGCAGTGTTCTAGGAATGGATGTGGAGGACAAAGGAATCTCTCTAGTCAGCAATTATAGATCTTTTAGGTGGTTGATTAAACTATGGTAAAATGGAAATTTTATTGGATAGAGATATTTAATAAGCAAGCACATGAACTTTCAGGGGAAATTCTAGTTCAGTGATAATAAACAAAGCAATAAAAACAAATTATAAATGGAGAACATGATGCTTCATGGTGATGGTAAAGCCGCACATATTCCTTTAATTAAGATGAAATTAAATCATCTCTTCTATCTCTTGTTGGGCTTTTATTCAACCTAAGATCATGAAGGCCTCATACCTCCAAAGTTTAGCAGTATAGAAGAAAAAGGAAGGTGGGGTAGATTGCATTGAGATTCACTTCTGCCATGCTGTCTAACATTGCCATTCAGTTGTTTTCAGTTGTATTGACTCTTCATGATTCCATATGGGATTTTCTTGGTAAAGATACTGGAGTGTTTTGCTATTTCATTCTCCAGTTCATTTTACAGATGAAGAAACTGAGACAAATATGGTTAAGTGACTTGCCTAGGATCACACAGATTCATGAAGATGAATCTTCTTGATTCCAAATCCAGTGGCTGGCGTTGCTACTATTTAGGACCCCCAAAAAGAAGAAAGACACAAGAGAGCTCTGAAGACTTTTATATCTTTTAAATTCTGCCCAATTCCTTACTTTCTTCCTTTATGTCTTTATGGTCTGCTCTTCATCAAGAGTTGAATGCAGCATTGCACCTTCTTCATTTCAACCTCTGCCAAACATTAGAACCAGTGAAGGTAGCTCAAATTTTCAATGAACATTATTTTTGAGCTAAGGAAGTCCAAATCAATTAACAACAAAAATCTGCTTCCTCAAATCATTTACATGACTCATTGCTGTCCATTTTCTTTTGTTTTAAAGTTTTTATTTTTGAAACATATGCATAGTTTTCAATACTTACCTGTGCAAAACCTTATTTTCTAAATTTTTCTCCTTCCCTTCACTTCAGTCTCTTCCCTAGAAAAGTAATACAATATATGTTAAGCATGTTGCACATGCATCTATACATATTCTTCTATAATATTTCCACAATTATCATACTGCATGAGAAAAATCAGATCAAAAAGGAAAAAATGAGAAAGAAAACAAAATGCAAGCAAACAAAAAAAAAGTGAAAATCCTATATTGTGATCCACACTCAGTTCCCATAGTCCTCTTTCTGGGTGCACATGACTCTCTCCCTCACAAGACCATTGGAACTGCCCTGAATCAACTCACCATCAAAATGATTCATCAGAATTGATCATCGTATAATCTTTCTGTTGCTGTGTACAATGTTCTCTTGGTTCTACTCACTTCATTTAATTCCTGCCCATTTTCCAGCAACTTATTGTTCTAACCAGAACTGAGTCAGGGAGGAATGAATTATTATGGATTTCTACAACAAAGTTGAGGTATTATTGGATAATTTTGACATTACCAAGAATCAGCCTTCTGAAAAGGGTAGTACAAAATTACAGTTAGCTTACAATATCAGGATGAAAGAAGCAGAGGAGGCAGCTTGCATTGAGGTTCACCCATATGTCCCAAAGTAACAACATTTCCATGCTATATACCAATAAAGACATCCCTCCCCCAAAAAAAGAGGAAAGAGACAAAACATTATTTGGGTAGAAATACAAAGTTACTTTTTGAGCAGAGTTACAACAATACCAGATCTATACGCAAGAAAGATTATTCTGGCAGAGTTTGAAGGATAGGTTGGAAGAAGTAGGAAAACATGTTCAGTGACTATTCGAATAGTCTAGACACATATCATCCAGGACCTATATTGGGGTGTGGAAACAGAAAGGCACAGATGTAAGGACTGTTGCATAGGTAAAATTGCTAATTTATCAGATATGAAGAGTGAGGGATAAAGATGAGGCAAAAGAAAATATAATGTTAGAAATATGAAGACTGATCAATTCTAACATTGAAAGAGAGAAATCAGAAGAAAGAGCAGGTTTTAAGAGAAAGACTATAATATCTTAGATTTAGAGCTGGGAAAAAACTTGTTATTTATTTCAACCTCTTCACTCTTTTTTTTGCCCCCATGCTTTTTATTTCATTTTTCCCTTTAAAATGTTTTTTTTTCTGGTTACACATGTACATTAATTTTTAAAATACATATTTCTCTATGAATCATGTTGGGAGAGAAAAATCAGAACAAAAGGAAAAAACCACAAGAGAAAAAGAAAAAAAAGAAAAAAATGAATATAGCATGTGTTGATTTACATTCATCCTTCACTTTATAAATGAGGCAACAGAGACTAAGTAAGGTTTTGTGACTTGCCCAAGATCACATAGATTTGAAGATTTGAATCCAGGTCTTTCCCACTATAATCCAATACTCTGTTCACTATACCAAGTAGTCTCTTTAAGTGATATCATGAGCTTTATGAGATCATGTTGCTTTTGAGATACCAGTGAAATACCTAGTTGGAAATACCCTAGCAAGGCAAAGTTTAGAAGAGAGGTCAAGTACTGAAGATAAAGATTTGAGAGTTACCTGTATAGTCAATAAATGAAGCTATGAACCTTAATGAGATTACCAAAGAAGAGAGTATAGAAATAGAAGAGAATCCCAAAGATAGACTTTTGGGTCACATATATTAAGGTGTTGCAAAAAGAAAATAAGTTAAAGAAAGAGACATAGAAGAAAAAGTTCAAGATGTAGGAGGATAAAAAAGCAGAGTGTGATTTCTTTGAAACTTAAGAAGAGTAACCAGCAATCAAAGGTGGCTAACAGAGTCAAAAGTAATAAAGGGATCAAAGAGAATGAGAATTGAAAAAAATCCATTGGACTTGGTAATTATAACATTATTGGTGACCTTGTAGGTAGGAATTTCAGTAGGGGTAGAATTGAATTACAAGGGACTGAGAAGATAAATATATTGAATCATACAGATACTGACAACTTTTTCAAGATGTTCATAAGGGAAAAGGAAAAAAGAGCTATAATTTCATTTGAATGAGTTATCAAGAGAAAGGAAATACTTTCTCCTGCCCCCTTCAAATGATTCACAGAGTAAAATATATCTATAAGGCAGACAGGAAATTTATAACAAGAAGAAACAATATCAACAACTAGCACATATATATCATCCTAAGGTTTGCAAAGTGCTTCACAAATATCTCATTTGATCCTTCACAATAATGGAAAATGTCTGGAATATAAGTGCTATTATTATCCTCATTTTATATAGCTTGTTCATATACATCAATGTATGACTTGCTCATAGTCATACATTTAATAAGTATCTGAAAATGGATTTGCACTATTGATTAGAGAAATGCAAATTAAGATAACTCTGAGGTACCCCTTCACACCTCTAAGGTGACAGATAAAAATAATGATCAATGTTGGAGGGGATGTAGGAAAACTGGAACCTTAATATATTGTTGGGAGAGTTGTGAACTGAACCAACCATTCTGGAGAGCAATTTCAAACTATGCCCAAAGGGCTATCAAAGTGCGCATATCCTTTCATCCAGAAGTGTTTCTACTGAGTCTGTGTCCCAAAGAGATCATAAAAAAGGAAAAAGAACTCATATGTGCAAAAATCTTTGTAACAATCCTTTTTGCAATGGCAAGGAACTGGAGATGAGTGGATACCAATCAGTTGGGGAATGATTAAATAAGTTATGGTATATGAATATCATGGAATATTATTAGTCTATAAGAAGTATCATCAGGATGATTTTTTTTAATTAAAGCTTTTTTGTTTTTTAAAACATATGCATGGACAATTCTTCAATATTAGCCCTTGAAAAACCCTGCGTTTCAATTTTCCCTCCCTTCCCCCATGCCCTCCCCTAGATGGCAAGTAGTCCAATATATGTTAAACATGGTAGAAACATATGTTAAATCCAATATATGTATATATATATACATATATATATATATATATATTTAAACAATTATCGTGCCTCACAAGAAAAAAAGAGAAGCAAAATAAAATGCAAGTAAACAACAACAAAAAGAGTGAAAATACCATGTTGTGAACCATGCTCAGATCCCACAGGCCTCTCTCTGGGTGTATATGGCTTTCTTCATCACTGAACAATTGGAACTGGTTTGAATTATCTCATTGTTGAAGAGAGCCATGTCCATCAGAATTGATCATTGTATAATCTTGTTATTGCTGTGTATAATGATCTCCTGGTTCTGTTTATTTCACTTAGAATCAGTTCATGTAAGTCTCTCCAGGCCTCTCTGAAATCATCCTATTGGTTGTTTCTTACAGAACACTAATATTCCATAACATTCATATACCATAATTTATTCAGCCATTCTCCAATTGATGGGCATCCATTCAGTTTCCAGTTTCTAGCCACTACAAAAAGGACTGCCACAAACATTCTTGCACATGTGGGGCCCTTTCCTTCCTTTATGATTTCTTTGGGATATAATCCCAGTAGAAACACCAGCAAGATGATTCCAGAAAGGCCTGAAGAGACTTACATGAACTGATCCTTAAGTGAAATGAATAGAATTGAGAGAACATTGTACATAGCAACAAGACTATGTTAGATGATCAATTGTAATAGACTTGGCTCTTCAACTTGAGGTGATTCGGGTCAATTCCAATAGATCTGTGATGGAGAGAGCCATCTGCATTCAGAAAGAAGACTGTAGGAACTGAATGTGGATCACAACAAAGCATTTTCACCTTGTTTGTTGTTGTTTGCTTGCTTTTTTTCCCTTTCTCATTTTTTTTCCTTTTTGATCTGATTTTTTTGTGCAGCATGATGAATTTGGAAATACATTTAGAAAAATTGTACATGTTTAATATATTTTGGATTACTTGCTGTCTAGAGGAAGGAGGGAGAAAATTTTGGAACACAAGGTTTTGCAATAATGAAAAATTATCTTTGCATGCATTTTGAAAACAAAAAGCTATTGATAAAAAAAGGAAAGAAAGAGAAAGAAAGAAAGAAAGATAGAAAAAAGAAAGAAAGACAAAGAAAGAAAGAAAGAGAAAGGCAGGGAGGAAGAAAGAAAGAAAGAAAAAGAGAGAGAGGGAGGGAGGGAGGAAAAAAGAAAGAAAAAGAAAGAAAGAAAGAAAGAAAGAAAGAAAGAAAGAAAGAAAGAAAGAAAGAAAGAAAGAAAGAAAGAAAGAAAGAAAAAGAAAGAAAATAAGAAAGAAAAAGAAAGAAAATAAGAAAGAAAAAGAAAGAAAGAAAGAAAAAGAGAGAGGGAGGAAAGGAGGGAGAAAGGAAGGAAAGAAGGAAGGAAGGAAGAAACAGAAAAGGAAATGGATTTGAACTTGTCTTCCTGATTCCAGGGCCAACATTTCATCCCATCATTTAACTATTGGTATTCAAGAGGACATAAGGTAAACAGCAAATCAAGTGCTAAAATCAGTGATAAAGTTAGAAAAACTTTAAGATTGGAAACAAATAGAAACAAGATGGGAAGGGGATAATTTTAAACAGATTTAATGGACCTCAAAACAGGAAAGATCTTTGAATCATGATGGTAGAGAAATTGTCTGGGAATATCAGTGAAAAACAACGTGAAAGCTCACTCTTCTTTCTGACCCCATGAAGTAGGACTTAGAAGAAGAGGGAGTAACCTCCAATGGAAGGAGAGGGAACCTACCAGTTAGATGATATCTCCAGGAGAAAGCTTAGTTTCTGTTAAAATGTAAAAGTGCAATGAATGTCAGCTGAAAAGTTTCAGGATGGCCATATGACCAGATGGAAATCTAGATATTTTCTCTGGTGCTTATGACTTCTCAAAATTCCCCAAACAAGTATTATACACAATAGATAAAGCAATTTCAGATATCCCGATGGTCTAGAATGTGAAGAATCTAAATGAGGTAACAGTTCAATAAACTAACAACAGAGAAGGCTAATCCTCAAGTCTTTTAGTACCTCTTACTCCAGTAGCAAGCCTATATGAGCTCATGCACAAGTTGGCAAAAAAAAGCTCAGTTCTAACCCTTCGCCTCCTAGTGGCAGAAAACCAAAAGGCATAAGCTTGCTCAGCTGGGGTAACAGAGAGGGCACATTCTGTGCTGCAAAAGAGCTCAGCTAGAAAAATGAGAAACAAAGGGAACTGGCATAGAATATGAGCGTCCACACATATGCTTTTTGGTGCTCCACTAACCCTAAGGAAAAGAGCCCAGCATCTAGTTGCGGTCAGTTCTGACTTCCCAGAGGTCACTTGGAGCAAATACTGAGACCTGTAGAACATGAATTACTCAGCATTGAAGGAACTTTGAGGTCCAAACCCCAAAAAAACTACAATCAAAAAGGAAGGAATCAGAAAGTGAGCCATAGGATAATAGAAAGAGGGAAAAGACTGCAATTACCACATATTTCAGGAGGAAGAAAACTCAGTTCAAGACCTCGAGCATAAACAGATAAACCAAAATGGTAGATATTAATAACGGAAGGGAATATACACTCCAGATAAGGTTAAAAAAAAAGTAACAGACATCCATGAATAAATATTTCAAGAGAAAGAAAAATGAATCAACACCCAATGAAGCAGAGGACTCTGTGGATTCTAAGTAGAGGATAGAACCACAGCAGGATGTTCCTGAATAGTTTAAAAAAGAAATAAGAACTGTGAAAGCAGGATTTATGTCCTACACAGCAGAAATAATTGGCAGAAAATAAAAAACTTGAATCCATGATGGCAAATCTCACTGAAGAATTCAAAGAATAGCTCATTAGGGATGCAAATATCCAAAAGCGCAAAAAAATCCCAGAAAAGAGACAAAAAAAAAATGCTCTTTTTTTCATACAAGCAAAACATAGTGATCTCAAAAACAAGACATGGGAATGATGTAAGGATTATAGATCTCTTAGAAGATCACATCAAAAAATCTGACTACCATGATGTGTGACATAATACAAGAAAACCATGTAGAACTTCTCAAGAGAAAAAAGTGCCAATAGAAAGAATCTATAGATCACCTCTAGAAAAAAGAAAAAAGAAAAAAAAAGAGCAAAAAACAGACCCTATGCTTCAAATTCTAATATACATATGGTTAATTAGCAATTTCTATAAATGTCCAGAAGAATATAAAGGTCAAGAAAATTCAAATAACAGAAGACTGTTTTGCATTTACTCAAAATAGCAAGAGGAAATGGAATAATGTATTCTGAGTTATAACTCAAAGTGATCTACACTGCAAGCCTGAACTTAACCATAAATGGAAAAAGGAGGAAGATAGAAATAGAGAAGGACAAAAAGATAAAGACAGAGAGAGAAGAAAAGAGATAGAGAAAGAAGAAAACAGACAGACACAGAGAGACACAGATAGAGGAAGACAGAGATAAAGAGAAATAGAAACTGATAGAGACAAAGAGACAGAGGTATCTAAAGCATTTCTACAAAGAAAATCAGACCTGAAAAAATTATTTGCTTTTAAAATATCTCAAATTGTATTAAAATAAGAAAGGTAAATAGATGCAGTACCTGGAACAAGAACAAAATGATGACAGTAAGACCATTAAGAGATTTCTTTCTAAATGCATACAAGAAGACCATCTTAAAAGTAGAAGTTCAAAGAAGTAATACTGGATAAAAAGGCCTAAAAGTCATTACTAAACCACACAAAACCCAATCTGCAACTGGATCATACTTTCTTTATGGGACTAAATTCCAGAATGAGTGGGTACATAAAAGGAAGAGAAAAGGAAAGTAGAGGGGAATGTATGAGGTACTCTAATCAAAGCAAAGGCTAACAATGAAGGGGGAAGAACTCATGTAGTTATTCTTCAAGAAAAGAATCTAGAGAACAGAGATGAGGAACCTTTTTTTTCTGCTAAGGGCCAAATGGATGTTTATGATATCATTCTCAGGTCATTTAAAATTATCAATTTATAGAACTCAAGCAATGGGAAATTGTCCTACTTAGCTTTCAGCTCATCTTCACCTAAGGTTGATAGTATAAATGATTTCTTGGACCTTATATTGCCAGCAGGCAGGAAGTTCCCCATCCCTGTTATAGGACATAGAGAAAGAGGTAAAGGGAGGGGTTAAAATAGGGAAAAGAAAGGAGAAAATTTTGTTTCAATGATGAATGCTCCCATGAGAGAAGATAGACATTCATAAAGGAATGTGAGGACCTTACATCAAGAGAAAGCCGGAAGTAGTGATAAGGTTATAATACTCCCTAAGGCAAGCAGGAAAGGACACTGATGGGATTCAGCTCAGCATTACAATCCCACTCCAAAGGAGGTCTTGGGAAATCCTATTTTACTGTATCAAATCAGAAAGCCAAGTTATGATGTCAAACCCCTGAGATTAAATTTTCCCTATAAACCTGCCCATCTCCTTCCCTTGCTAACCCCTTTTGGGATTAGTCTGCTAAATTCCTTTATGGATTTAGCCTGCCAATTAATAGCATACTCTCACCTCATGGCATATTCCCCTTTTCCTAATTAATTGTAGTTTCACTTGTCTTTTTCATTGTTAATTGTTAAAATCCCTTTCCTCACTAACTATATTTCTCATGCTCTCCTGATACTATTTCATATTTACCACTCTTGATGTCTATTTTACTTTTTCATTTTGCCCATAACCTCTTCTCATAAATAAAAGTACCTTTTGGCAAATAGAATGCCATTGTGAATTCTTCTTGGGTGCCTTGTGCTTTGTACTTCATATTAAACTACAAATTGCTATCCCAACCCCATCATTTGGTACCAAATCTCCTCAGATGAGATTCAATATTAGGGAAATAATCAACATAATTAATCATATTGAAAATGAGAATCCAAAGCATAAAAAACTCCATGATTATCTCAATAGGTAGAAGAAAATCCTTTGAAAAAATACAATACTCGGGGAAGCTAGTCGGCACATGGTTAGAGCACCAGCCCTGAAGTCAGAAAGACCTGAATTCAAATCTAGTCTCAGACACTTAACACTTCCTAGCTGTGTGACCTTAGGCAAGTCACTTAACCCCAATTGCCTCAACAACAACAACAAAAAAAAGTATAATATTCACTTAGACTAAAAATCCTACTAAATTTGGGTAGAAAGGGACCTTTTTTTAATATAATAAAAGATATCTCTTTAAAACCAAAATGCAAGCAACACATTTAATGGGTCTATACTAGAACTTTTCCCAATAAATATGGGAGGGAAAGCAAGAATGCTCACTCTACTTACTATTGCTTGATATAATTGTGGAAATGCAAGCTTGACAGAGAAAAATTAAAGGTGTAAAGGTAGGTAAAGAGGAGATAAAACTGTTTTCTTTTCCTTTTGATGATTTACTAATGATATGTTTTATTTAGAAATTTCTAAGGAGTCAGCAAAGATACTAAGACAATAATTTTAGCAAAATTGCAGGTTACAAAATAAATCCTCAAAATTCAACTGCATTTCTGTGTAATAATAAGAAAAGCAATGAGGCAAAAATAGAAAAGGAAATCCCATTCCAAATAACCCCCCAGTTATATCTGGGGATAAATCTAACTCACTTAAAAAATTTGTATAGATTCAATACAAAGTGCTTCTTAAAGAAATAAAGAACAACTTAAATATCTATAGAAATATTCAGTGCTCATGCTAAACTATTGCTAGTATAATAATAAAGGGCAATACTATTGAATCAAATTTATAACAATGCAATTCATTTCCCAAATGATAAATGATCAAAGGATATGAACATGCAGTTTTCAGATGAAGAAATCAAAGTCATCTATAGGTTTATGAAGAAGAGCTCTAAATCAATTTTGATTAGAGAAATGTATGTGAACTGATTCAATCATTCTGAAGAGCAATTTGGAACAAAAACTATGTCCAAAGAGCAGCCAATCTGGGCATACCCTTTGGTCCAGCAATAATACTGCTAGGTTTGTATCCCAAAGAGATTTTCAAAGATGGGGGGGAAGAGAGGTAGGGGGACATGATCTACATGTACAAAAGAATTTATAACAATCCTTTTCATAGTGGCAAAATGTTGGAAACTGAGGGAATGCTCATCAATTGAGGAATATTTGAACAAGTGTTATGTGAATGTACAATAGTATTGTACAATGATAAATGATGAACAGATAGATTTCAGAAAAACCTGGAAAGACTTGTATTAACTAATATAAAGTGAAAAGAGCAGAACCAGGAAAACATTCTACACAGTAGCAAGTAGTGTTGATGATCAACTATGAATGACTCAGCTCTTCTCACAATGATCCAAGACACACATACAAAGTACTCATGAAGTAATTTTTTTTAATTGGGGAAAGTTTTTTAATTAAAAAAATTAAAATAAAAAAGCTACACATAGAGATGCATGTATATATGTGTATAATGTATAACATATATCTATCAAGGTATAAGGAAAGCATTCCCCTAGAAAGAGGCAGCTGAGCAGAGCTTTGATGGAATTTAACATTTCTAAGAGCAAAGATGAGAAAGGATTTCACAGTACATGAGGCATGATTTTTGCAAAGGCCCTAAGGTAAGAAACAGCACATCCAGTATAGAGAATGACTTGAAGCAGTCTAGTTTGACTTGGAGAATACATGAAGAGTATGGCGAATACATGAGAAGAATGGAGAATTATTGAAGAAGAATAAGATAAAACAAATCTGTGAAGAAAAGTAGGAGCCAAATTGCAGAAGGAATTAAATTCTAGGTTCAGATGTTTGTCTGCTATCCAAGAATCCAAAGGGAGCCTAGATTTGCATCCTAAGAGTTTTAGTAAACCTGCTGGGTTAGTAGAAATAGAAATAATAGCAGAGGACAGAGGAAGCTCCCAAGTCACAAGCTGGTACTGAGCTTTTGAGGAGATACAGGATGGAATCAAGTGGCTTCTGAAGATCTAACGCTGGAAAGTTAAAAAAAAAAAAAAAAAAAAAAAAAGCTCTGTCTAATCCCCCTTCCCCCATAGACAACATGGATGTTTTTTGTTAAGCTGCAGGCATGTGGTTATTATCTAAGAATTCTTACAAACTACTAAGGCCACTATCAATTTGGTAGCATTCATCTCCTCTTCTGCTGGAAGCCAAATACAAAGTCGCAGGCTTTGTCAGATAAATAGTCACCTGCCCCAAAAATCGCCAATCTGTTTCCTGCTTCTGCTTTCTGTTGGCTTGACTCTGAAATCCTGTTCATTCATGCTGGAGGCTGGTCCTCTAAGATTGTTGAGGTTCCTAGACAGCAGGTTGCCTGTTACTCATCTTTCAAAGGCAATCTTATCATTCTTTTTTCCCCTTGACTAACAGCTTGGTCCCACTTTAAAAGGCATCAGAGCTAATAAATATTAAGCATCTACTACATACAAGCATATGCTAGGTTCTAGTGATACATGAATAAAAAATCAACTAGTCCCTGCCCTCAAGGAGTATACATTCCATGGAACAGACAGCCTATGTGAAGATACAAAGTACAATTATCCTTTCACATTGTGACTTTCCTCATTACAGTTTCAATACATCCCAGGTTGGCCTAAGAAATTAAATGGAAATTTCTTCAGAGTTTTACAGAAGCTGCAGATGACATGAGGTCAGCAGATGACACAGAAAAAGTTTAGAAATTCAGAAATGCACAAAATATATGTATAATATTATATAATATCAACCCAAATTTTATAATTAGGTACTATAAACACCCATAAAAGAAAAAAAAATCACACTTCTCTGGTACCAAGAGAGAACCAAAACTTTTTACAAGAATTTTCAAGTTTACAGGGATATTCTTTCCCTAATACCCACAAGGTGGCAGAAATAATTGTAGTGGATGTGAATTTATTAAAAAGAGTATTAACTCTGAAGTCAAAGGGCCTGGATTCAAATCATGTTTCTGATGCTTCCTACTTATAAAGTTTTAAATCACTATGTAAAGGATGCTATATAATGTCTCATTTGTATGCAAATAGTTTGATGGTTTAAGGAGACTAAGAAAGAACTTTTATTTTTTAAAAGTTGAAAAAAATTGAATATGAAGAATCATAATTTTCAAGGACACAATATGATTGGTGAATTGATTAATGGCTAGAGCTACATGGCATTGTGGGCCCTCAGTTAATTTTTAAAACCTAAAAGGTTAAACATGAAAATCACATGATTTGTTTGGAAACTAAGGGATGATTAAATGAGGTCTACTGGTTTCATGGGTGAAATGTGGTGAGTTTTTACTTCATCTTTGAAAGATGGGTTGCTAAGTACCATGAAGTTTTGATTTAAGCCATTGATGGGCATGTGATAAAGAAATTAAAGAATTTAAGTGGAAAGACTTGGAAAAGAAAAGTGGGAAAGGGAGGAGGGGAAAAGGAGATAAGAAAAGGAGTAAAGAATTTCAAAATTAGCTTTCAGAGTTATATGAAGAAATCACTCCAAGAATAGTCAGCTGACAAGAAAGCTTCTACTTCATGACTGTCTAAATAAAGATTGAAGCTAAACAGCATAGAGTTTCAGTTCCAGCTATTGATGTTCAATATTGCCTAGAACTTAAGTAAGGTAAAGACTTTTAGACATACCTGTTTCTCTGTTGCCTTCTCTGGTGGGAGAGGGAAAGAAAAAAGATAAATGTCACAACTTTGATTTATAAAGGGGGAAAAGTTGCTGGGATCTAATTGGAGTCTGGCAAATAAAGAGTTGTGAGCCCAGAGAGGCAACCTTAATTGATTTTACTGTGAACTTTGTTTGCTACAATCTGACTGGATTAAAAGTAATTGATAGCTAATTTGAGGGTACAACTTTTTTTCCAATGCCCTTTTAAGGTGACTGTAAATTAAAAGAGTTCACTCGTGCCTCATCAATTTAAAAGCAGAAGAGAATAGGATTTGCCCAGCTGGAGAATAGTGAAGACCAGCAGATGAGCAGTTAGCCCAGAAGCAGCTTTGTATGCACAGATGGTATTGAATTTTAACCAATAACATAGAAACCTGTAGTCCATAGCTGTTAATTATCCCCAGCACATGGATTTTTCTACTATATGTGCTTCCCTGATATGCTTATGTGTGGGTGTCTACTCTCTCCACATTAATACTGAGTGCCTCATTACAGAATTTGATTCAAGTTCATGTGTAGATTGCATTGTATACATTATGCTTTCATTTGCTTAAATACACGATGCTCTGATATCACTATTATTCCTTGTGTGTTAGTGTTAAATAAATTATTACATTTAAACTGTAAGAGTGTCATCATTGTGAGTGCTTGGTTTGTGTAAACTGAAGCAGAGTAGTGAGGGATTAAGAACTGAGGGATGAATAAGGAAAATATATTTTCTCATAACAGAATTCTGTTTTGAACCTAAAGAGAATTTTAATGTAAACACATTGTTCTTTCTTTGGGGAACTAAATCTGCTGATTTGAGAGATTAGAGTACAAGAACCCAAAAAATGGGCTCACAGAAGTGAAAGAAAAGATATGAGTTGCTACATTGTTGATAGAGATACTCCATGTTATTGAATGTGGCATCTGAAGTCAGTATAACCTAGGAACCTAGATGCTCATGATAAATTGAAGTCACTTGTCCTCAAGCAAATATGGTAATAAAACAATTGGCAAATATTATTGTGGAACTATTATCAATGATCTCTGAACAATGATGAAAAATGAGAGAGATACTATAGAATGGGATTACCCCCCAAAAAAGTGGGGGATATAAAGTCTGAAAACCACAGACCAATGAACATGACTTAAATTTCTGTCAAAATTCTAGAACATATTATTTTAAAAGTATGATTGGTGAATAAATATCTAGCAATGATCACAGAGAACCAGTTTGGCTTCATCAAGAAAAGGTCATAGCAGACTAAAATAATTCTTTTTTTTGTAATAGTTATACATGGTTACATTAAACCATTAGGATAGTGCTAAGGAGCTAGTTTACCTAGTTTTAAATAAAGCATTTAATAAAACATTTTTAAAAATTCTTGTGGATAATAGTAAATATTTCTTATTTCTTTTCTTTAAAAAAAAAATCCTTAAGGAGAACTTTCCTCCAATGAAGAGGAAATTAGAGCAATAATTAGGAGTTACTTTGCCCAACTTTATGCCAGTAAGTTTGATAATCTAAATGAAATGGAGGAATATCTACAAAAATATAGATTGCCCAGGTTAACAGAAGATGATATAAATTATTTAAATAGCCCCATATTAGAAAAAGAAATAGAACAGGCTATTAACCAACTCCCTAAGAAAAAATCTCCAGGGCCAGATGGATTTACATGTGAATTCTACCAAACATTCAAAGAACAATTAATTCCAATACTATATAAACTATTTGAAAAAATAGGGACAGAAGGTATACTGCCAAATTCCTTCTATGAGACCGATATGGTGCTGATAGCTAAACCAGGTAGGGTGAAAACAGAGAAAGAAAACTATAGACCAATTTCCCTAATGAATATTGATGCAAAAAATTTAAATAAGATATTAGCAATGAGATTACAGAAAGTCATCCCTAGGATAATACACTATGACCAAGTAGGATTTATACCATGGATGCAGGGCTGGTTCAATATTAGGAAAACTATCAGCATAATTAATTATATTAATAACCAAACTATCGAAAACCATATGATTATCTCAATAGATGCAGAAAAAGCATTTGATAAAATCCAACACCCCTTCCTATTAAAAACACTAGAGAGTATAGGAATAAATGGGCTTTTCCTTAAAATGATCAGTAGCATCTATTTAAAACCATCAGCAAGCATCATATGTAATGGAGACAAACTAAAACCATCCCCAATAAGATCAGGAGTGAAACAAGGCTGCCCACTGTCACCATTACTATTTAATATTGTATTAGAAATGTTAGCTTTAGCAATAAGAGAAGAAAAAGAGATAAAAGTAATTAGAGTAGGTAATGAAGAAATTATCACTCTTTGCAGATGACATGATGGTATACTTAGAGAACCCTAGAGACTCAACTAAAAAACTACTAGAAACAATTCACAACTTTAGCAAAGTTGCAGAATTCAAAATTAGTCCACATAAATCATCAGCATTTTTATATATTACCAACAAAATTCAGCAGCAAGAGATACAAAAAGAAATTCTATTCCAAATAATGGATGATAGGATAAAATATTTGGGAATCTATCTGCCAAGGAAAAGTCAGAAACTATACGAACTAAACTACAAAACACTTTCCACACAAATCAAATCAGACCTAATCAATTGGAAAAACATTAAGTGCTCATGGGCAGGTAGAGCGAATATAATAAAAATGACAATACTACCCAAATTAATCTATTATTTAGTGCCATACCAATCAAACTCCCAAGAAATTATTTTGCAGATCTAGAAAAAATAATAGCAAAGTTCATTTGGAAGAACAAAAGGCCAAGGATTTCAAGGCAATGAAAATGAAAAAAATGGCAAATGAAGGTGGCCTTGTTGTACCAGATCTAAAACTATATTATAAAGCAGCAGTCATCAAAACCATTTGGTACTGGCTAAGAAATAGAGCAGTCGATCAGTGGCATAGGATAGGTTATCAGGACAATCTAGGCAATAACTTTAATAATTTAGTGTTTGATAAACCCAAAGACCCCAGCTTTTGGGATAAGTACTCACTATTCGGCAAAAACTGCTGAGAAAATTGGAAAATAGTGTGGAAGAAATTAAGGCTGGACCCACACCTAACACCGCACACCAAGATAAGATCTAAATGGGTTCATGATCTAGATATAAAGAGTGATATTATAACCAAATTAGAGGAACATAGGATAGTTTACCTCTCAGACCGGTGGAGATGGAATAAATTTATGTCCAAAGAAGATCTGGAGCTCCTAATTGAACACCAGGATAGATAATTTTGATTATATTAAGTTAAAAAGTTTCTGTACAAATAAAACTAATGCAGACAAGATTAGGAGGGAAGCATCAAATTGGGAAATCATCTTTACATTTAATGGTTCTGATAAAGACCTCATTTCTAAAATATATAGAGAATTGTCTCATATATATAAGAATTCAAGCCACCCTTCAATAGATAAGTGGTCAAGGGATATGAACAGACAATTTTCAGATGATGAAATTAAAACCGTCTCTAGTCATATGAAAAGTTGCTCCAAATCACTATTGATCAGAGAAATGCAAATTAAAACAACTCTGAGGTACCACTACACACCTGTCAGATTGGCTAAAATGACAGGAAAAGATAACGATGAATGTTGGAGGGGATGTGGGAAAACTGGGACACTAATACATTGTTGGTGTATCTGTGAACGGATCCAACCATTTTGGAGAGCAATTTGGAGCTATGCTCAAAAAGTTATCAAACTGTGCATACCCTTTGACCCAGCAGTGTTTCTATTGGGCCTATAGAGGACGGAAAGGGACCCACATGTGCAAGAATGTTTGTGGCAGCTCTTTTTGTAGTGGCTAGAAACTGGAAACTGAGTGGATGCCCATCAATTGGAGAGTGGCTGAATAAATTATAGTATATGAATGTTATGGAATATTATTGCTCTGTAAGAAACGACCAGCAGGACGATTTCAGAGAGGCCTGGAGGGACTTGCATGAACTGATGCTGAGTGAAACAAGCAGAACCAGGAGATCATTATACACAGCAACAACAACATTACATGATGATCAATTCTGATGGACATGGCTCTCTGCAACAAAGAATTGTCTCAAACCAGTTCCAATTGTTCACTGAAGAAAACCATATACACCCAGAGAGGGGGATATGAAATATGGACCACAACATAACATTTTCATGCTCTCTATTGAGGTTTGCTTGCATTGTGTTTCCTTTCTCTGGTTTTCTTTTTTTCTCTTGTGGATAGGATTTTTCTTGTACAACTTGTCAAGTACTTCAACATGATTAACATGTAATGGACTTCCTGCCATCTAGGGGAGGGGAGGGGACTGGGGGTAAAATTTGTAATGGAAAGCTTTGTAAAGATCAATGCTAGGGAACTACCCATACATATGTTATACAAATAAAAAGCTTTAATTAAAAAAAATCCTTAATAAAGAATTTTGTGTAATGTGGAAATTAAAATTGTCCAACCTACAATAAAAGAGACTGGGACAGAGCTCTGTGTCAAGAGTGCTTTATTAGAGAGGGCACATGGAATCCTCTAATGGAATAGACCTCAGAACTTCCTCATGATCTGAGATGTCCTCTTTTCTCAAGATCTTATTTTTATAAGGCTTGCTACTCTCAAGGACAAGCACAAAATGAAAAATCCCATTGTTTGATAGACTTCATTTCAAGGGCCAAAAAATGATGCATCAGCTAAAAATAGTATGCCAGCGGGAGGGTTGGGTGAAGCATGGGCATGTCTACTGATTAAATAATCATAAGATAACCACCTGCTCATGTTGGACAAGAGAGAGTGGTTCAGAGGTACAAAAATAATTTGGGGGACTTTCCAAGTAATTGAGTCACCTCCACAATACTGGACTTGGTCACCATCATAAGGAAAAGCAAGAGTAGAGGACCTCTAGTTAGCTTCCTATGATTAAGCAAGTAAATTTATAATTTGCTCACAATGCTAGAGCCTAATATATAGAACTTTTACTTAGTATTCTTATGGAATCATAGCAAACTAGTTAATACTGATTGGAATGGAGTAGGAGTCCAAATGATTATTTCTCTCAGGAAAAAATGGAGAAATGAGTCCTAGATGATAATATAATAAAATAAACTCAATATGTGTCAAAGGGCTGGCTCAAAGATAAGTAACATTAATAGTTCAATCAATTTAATAGGAGGTCTCTAACACAGTACCTCAGGAAAATAGGATAAATTTTGTGTTATTTAATATTGTTATCAATGACTAAGCTACCGTCTTTACCAAACTTTCATGTCAGATGATAGAGATAGGGTCCAAAAAAGATTTGGACAGTCTAGAAATTGAGCCTAAACTAGCTAAGATGAAATTCATTAGGATTTCATTAAGTTTTACCCAGAGGATTAAGAAAAACCAACATTACAATTAAAGGATGATGAAGGCATAAGTAAATAACAACTCAATTAAAAACGTTCTGAGGATTTTAGTGAATTGTAATTTCAATATGTCAATAGTGTGCTGTGACATCCAGGAAAGTATCTTAAATTGTATTAAGAGAGGAATAGCTTCAAGAAATATGGAGGTAATAGATCCATTGTATCTGGCATAGTAAAATGATGTCTAAGTAGAATGCTTAAATCTGGATACCACATTTAGAAAAGTCATTGATAAATTGGTGAGAAGATGGAAGTGAGGGATCACAATGGGGAAAGATCTTGA
Organism: Myrmecobius fasciatus; assembly: GCA_023553655.1. NCBI lineage: Eukaryota > Metazoa > Chordata > Mammalia > Dasyuromorphia > Myrmecobiidae > Myrmecobius > Myrmecobius fasciatus. Next base: position 373,910 of record JAJPUD010001678.1, on the reverse strand, counting down.
GTTATATGAGGAAAGGTTCAAGTAATTGGGAATATTTATCTTGGAAAAGAAAGATGCATGGAGAAATGGGAGTATCATTTGAATCATTGTTATGTAAAAGAGTGATTGAAGTACTCTATTTTGTCCCATGGACAGAACCTGGAGTAGTGGGTGGAGGATGTAAAGTGGAAAATTTAGGGTTGATGTCAAAAAAAATTTTTTTTTCTAACCATTAGGGCAGAATAAGCTGCCTTATGAGGTAATAATTCCTAAATCTTCTTTTACATCATAGTAGTTGTCTATGGTCAGGTTCTTTTTCCTAAGTTTACTCACTTTTATTTTGGCTTATTTTATTTTTAGCAGTTTATTATTACAATCAAATTTTAATTCCCCATTCTTTTTGGATGACCTCAAGCAAAAAGCTAAATTGTTTTTGTCTAATATGTTGGAGAGGGAATTCTTTGGTGAGATAAATTCCTACAATGGACATGGAGATCACTTTCAGTTCTGAGATTCTATGATTCTGATTCCATATTCAGTAATTGGAAAGAAGCTTATAAAAGCATTGCATATAAAGCTTCTTCAGATCTTATTTTGATGGATAGACAAAAATGAATTATAAGTTCCTTCTCTTTAAATGGGTGTTTTAAAATACATACAATAGTTCCTTTAGGTAGGTTAAATATTCCTCCCACAATCTTTTTATACTGTTACTTAGTAGCTTGCACAAAGTAGCTGCTTAATAAATGTTGAATTGAATTGAATCAAATCAAAGTGAATTCAATTTTCCTAGCAAACCCATCCCACATTGTCCAAATTATAACAGTTTCTGAATTAATTTGGGCCAATTCAATAAAGCATAATTCTTTGTTACATTGAAATAAAAATTCCAGTTCTATAGAACTCTTTGGATACAGGATATATTTTCTCAACTTTCAACAAGTTATATAATGGCTCTGAGTTTTGCAAAAAAAATGCCTCAGGAAGCAAAAACTCAAAATATCATAGACTCTTAGAACTGTAAGGGACCTCAGAGATGATGTAGAATAAATATCCCCAAAGTTCCCTGCCTATTAATCATTTGGCCTCCACTTGAAGATTTCATTGAAGGAAAAACTCACCACATACTGATGCAACTCATTTTACTTTGGGAGGGTCTTATATATTAGAAAGCAGCTGTAATATAAACCTTTTTTTTTTTTTTTTGGTCAACAAACATTTTATAAGCATTTACTATGTACCAGGCATTGTGTTAATTGAACTAAGAAGGCTTCCTGTTCTCAAGGAGTTTACATGCTAATATGGGAGACAGATGTTAATAAGTAAGTACATACATGATAGGGAGAAAATAGATAAAAAATAATCTCAGAAGGAAGACATTAGTTGTGGTAGGGACCTAAAAAGATCTCCTGCAGAAAACAGGATTTGAGTTGGCTCTAATGGAAGCCAGGGAAGCCAGGAGGCAGTGGTCAGGAAGAAGAATATTCCTGGAGTGGGAGGACAGTGATAAAGTGAGAGGAGTGTCATGTGCAACAAATGGCAAGAAGGCCATTGTTACTTGAGTGTAACAATCAAAGTGAAGACCTCTCACAACTATTGACTAGATTAAGCAAAGCCTGAGGGCCTAAATTTCTGGGGAATCATGTGTTCTAGGGGGAAAGTAGAAAGTAGTTTGATTTATAGGCTGTCAACATTCCAGTCCCTGAATAAGGGAAAGTGGAATATATATAACCAATCAAAATGTATGTAAGGGAAAAGGGGGGTGGGCTTGGGACTTTCTTTGTTCAGACTGTATAAAACTCACAGGTATGTGTTGAATATTGGCTCTCCCAACTCTGGACAACTTATTTGATCCATTGTGGGACCTCCTGGTTCTCTCGAGATCCTGAATAAAGCCTTTGTTCTTCTATACCTTGAGAACCCTCTGGAGTATTGATAATTCAGATAAGGAAGGGTCTGAATATCCCACACATCACTGAATCAAACTGTGCAAAGAGGAGTAAAGTCTAAGAAGACTAGAAAGGTAAAAAAGGGCCACATTGTGAAGGGCTTAAAGTAACAAATAGATATTTGATATTTAGAAATACTGTTTATAAATAAGCTGGAGTTTAAGGAATAGGGAAGTAGAATTCCCAGACTTCGTTTAGGAAGATCAAGTTGACAATTAAGAGGAATTTGAAGAATATTGGAAAGAACAACCACTAAGCTTTTAGAATGGTTTGGGCAAAAGAGATGAGGACCTGAACTAGGGTTTTGTGAGTAGAGAGAAAACAATATATTGGAGAGATGTGAAAGTTAAAAAGGACAAGATCTGGGATCAGACTGGATATATGGAATGAGTATAAGTGAAAAATCAAGGATCACACCAAGAATGAGAGTCTGAATGTAGAAGGTAGATAACGGCAGCCTCTGCAATAAAAGGAAATCTGGGAACTGGAGAAGATTTTGGGGGGGAAGATGATGAATATGATGTGTCCTCTTTGAGGTATGGAGACAGCTATCTGAGATACCCAAAAGATAGTAATAATTGTGAGACTGAAGCTCATGAGAAAAACTGGAACTGGATCTATAAATAAAGATAAAATGATATTTTCATAGAGATGATAATTGATCTTTTTGGCCAGTTTTATCTGCTATGTCCAGAGGCTGAAGATCCCATTTCACAAACAGCATGAATTTTATGAACGAAATCTGTGAGAGAGAGGAAGGACTTTCTTCCCCTGCTCTCTGTCTTTTACCCCGCCTATGAGAAATGGACCTAAGTGTATTCGTTTCTTTTCTGAATTTTTGTCCTCCTCAGTTACAAGTGCTGGAGGTGATTTCACAGCACCAAATGGAGAGGTCATGCCATAGTATATTTGGAACCAGGATTGGAGGTGGGAGATGAAGCCAGCTACCCCAGCACAGAAGTCTAGAGAAGCCAGTGTGCCTAAAATTTGAACTCAAGGAGGATTTTGGCTTAAAGCTGAGACTGTCCTTTATAGGACCCAAACTGAACTGTGAACTTAATACTCTTCCCCTCCCTAGAAACTGATGTGGTACAAAGGGGGAAGGGAATGCAACTCTACAAAGTTGAAGAACTTTGTATGTTTATGATTGTAACATTTGAAGTAAATATTTCTGTGTAAAAGTTGCTGTTTTTATTTTTAAAAAGATGATCCATGAAACTATCTGAGATCCTCGAAGTAGTATAGAAACAGAAAAGAGGACCCAAGAATGAGTATTACCAGGGGTGGGAGTAGGGTAGAAAAAGCACTGGGAAGTGGGCAAGGGGGCAAGAAGTAAGAGGGAGATACCCAATACCAAGCAGAACATAGCATTCATTCTATTTTTGTCTGACAGTTATTTCTGTGCCTGCTTTAGATTACCCCCTAAATAATCTTCTTCATTTCTGGATCCCAGATACCTCTGTATCTCTACATCATCATCATGTTATTTTCATAAGATTTAAAACTAGAAGGAATCTTTGAAAACATCTAGTTCACTGCCCTCTTTTTGTAGAGGAGCAAATGGAGGCCCCGTGGGGAGAAATGATTTCCCCGAAGTCACTTGCCTTGTTAGGCAAGTTCCAAAACCCATATTTTCTGCCCAATGCTCTTGCTATTTTAAATGTAATTTTCTCTTTGAAAATAAGTAAAAAAAAAATCAATTTTTTCTCTCTCCAGCCTTTCCCCATTGGAATAAATGAAGAAACAAAATCTTTAGAAGAAATATGCACGGTGAAACAAAATAAATTCTTGCCCTTTTTACCACATTGGGTTCCTTCAGATTACTTCAGTTTAAGATAGACTTCCCAGTGCCTACTATCCAGAGGTAGGAACCAAGAATGATAAGAAGGTTGGAGATTAGTAAGATAAGTAAGTCAACAAACATTTATTAATAACTAGGATGTATCAGGCACCATGCTTAAATATTGGGGTTATAAAGTTCCTATTTTTAAAGAGTTCACAATGTTATAAAAGAGATAAATGCAAATTGACAATGTACAAACAAGATACATACATACATACATATATATGTGTGTGTGTTTGTGTATAGAGAGAAAACTTGAGACAATCAATATAGAGAAACCATTAGAATTAGGAGGAATTAGGATGAAAAAGATGTAATTTAGTAGTGAAGAGAAGATAAATCAGATACATAACTACAAAACAAGGTTGAATGTGTACATAAAGGAATAAATCAGTAATCATAAGAGTTCATCAGATAATGGGATCATTTTTTGCCTGGGGGAATCTAAAAAGTTTTCATTGAAGACTAAATTAGTCCTTGAAGCAGGAGGCAGAGTTTGATATAATTGGTGTAGAGAACAGTATAAGTAAAGGTATAGAGATATACATGGCAGTATAATGACTTATTCAGCTTGACTATTTTTTGCAGGGAAGGTCAAGAAGGGAGTCATTAGGAAGATGTAAAAAAATAAAATAGCATCAATATTGTTTTGAAAAGGCACAATGCATGGCAAGTATCTCTTTAAGTCATAACTCTTTAGAGCTTTAGAGATCTAATCCAACCCCTATCTTTTGAAAATTAGGGAATTTTGTCTTCAATAGGAAAATGATCTGCCTAAGGTCACACTGCTAATACAAAGGTTTTCTAGACCAATTCTCTTTCCATTATATCTGGCTGTATTTTTGTAAGAGTAACATGTGACAAAGTTAGAAAGGTGGGCATCTTTATGCCAAACACAGTGCCTGGCACATAGCCAATGCTCAATAAATATTTGTTAATTAATTATAGGGTCTCTGAATGCCAGGCTAAGGAATTGGTCTCTATCCCAATATGTAAAATGTTCTAAGGAGGAAATGAAAGCAAATATGCTTGAGTGTTGACTCTGTTCAGGGGAAAGTTATGAGAAATGATAAGTATGGCCCACTTTATAACAACAACAGCTCCCATTTTTCTAATGTTTTAAAATTTGTAAACATATTTCTTCCTGATGAAGAAATTAAAACTATTTATAATCATATAAAAAATGCTCTAAATCTTTATTGATCAGAGAAATGCAAATTAAGACAATTCTGAGGTACCATTACATACCTCTCAGATTGACTAAGATGACAGGAAAAAGATAATGATGAATGTTGGAGGGGATATGGGAAAACTGGGACACTAATACATTATTGGGGGAGTTGTGAACTGATACATTCATTCTGGAGAGCAATTTGAAACTATGCCCAACGGGCTATCAAACTGTGTATACCCTTTGATCCAGCTGTGTCACTAGTGAGCTTATATCCCAAAAAGAACATAAAAAAGGGAAAAAGACCCACATATGCAAAAAAAAAATGTGTATAGCAGCCCTTTTTGTAGTGGCAAGAAACTGGAAAGTGATTGGATGCCCATCACTCAGAGAATGGCTGAATAAGTTATGGTATATGAATATTATGGAATATTATTGTTCTATAAGAAACGACCAGCAGGATGATTTCAGAGAGGCCTAGAGATACTTGCATGAATTGATGCTGAGTGGAGTGAGTAGAAGCAAGAGAACATTATACACAGCAATAGCAAGATTATACAATGAACAATTCTGATGGATGTGGCTTTTTCCAACAGCAAGGTGATTCAGGCCAGTTCTAATGGTCCTGTGATGAAGAGAACCATCTACACCCAGAGAGAGGACTATGGGGACTGAGTGTGGATTATTACATAGTATTTTTGCCTTTTTTATTGTTGTATGCTTCCATTTTTTTTTCTTTTTGATCTGATTTTTCTTGTTCGGCATGAGAATTATGGAAATATGTATAGAAGAATTGCACATGTTTAACATATTGGATTACTTGCCATCTAGGGGAGGGAGTAGAAGGAAGGGAAGGAAAAAAATTAGAATACAAGGTTTGGCCAAAGTGAATGCTGAAAATTATATATGTATATGTTTTGAAAATAAAAAAAACTTATTAAAAAATAATATCATATAAAAATAAAACCATCTTTTTTCCTAACATTAAGTAAATGGCAAAAGTAGAAGAAATGCTATTCCATCAAGCCACTTCTACCTTCTCTCTCCCTTTGGAAGATGAGAAACACTATTTCATTACGCACTAGTTTTCTGTCTTTGGGGTAAAGGAAGAAAATATAATCCCATTATATCAGCTCTCCTGCTTGATCTGTCTCTTTCCAATGAGAAGAGGAAAAACACCATTTTACTGAGCTCTCAACCCCTTTCTTTCTGGGGAAGAGCAGAAAAAAAAACATTCTATCAAGTCCAGAAAACCAGCAACTTGGTCTTTTGCTTTGTGCTTAGGGGAGTAATATCATTCTTTCAGCTCCAAGCCCTGGTCCTCTGGAGGGAAATGCTTTAGTTCTTGACAAGGTTCTATCTGGAAATCAAAGCCTTCTGGACAATGAAAATCTATCTGAATTCTTTCCTCAATAATTAACAAGCTCCACCCTCAGCATATTCTTTCCATTCCTATGATTCCAAACCTCTGTCATCACTCAAACACTGTTATCCACACCACACACATACCCCACCCCTGGATATCCCATACCTTATTGCCATTTTCTTCAGCCCAACAGACTAATAAATACCAATATCACATTTCAAAACTACTTATCCCTTCTCTTTGCGATCTAGAATATCTGGTCCATACTCAACAAACTTGCTTTCCTCTTAAATCATGAGCCATAAAAGTCTTGGAAAGGGATTAAAATGTTTGAAAGAGCCATTATCATGAATGAAAAAAAGAATTAGGGAAAGGTAAAAAAAATTGCCTTATCACAATGAGGTTTCAGTTAAAGTTATGTAACATAAATTTGTAGTGAAATCACTGATACCAGCATCATGATTCTCTTCAGCTTTGTTCAAAAAGATGTTAGGAGTAAAGTTAGCAAATGGTAGGAGTGAAACAAGGCGGAGACTCAAAGCAAAACTGGTAACTGTGATAAGGGGGCAAAGGACTCAAGAAGAGCACTCTACATTGTACATTGTATTAAAGGGGTCAAAATGAGGAAGAAAGAGACCATAGCTAGTTTAGGCTATTTTCCATTTAGCTGTCAAATTAATCTTCCTAAAATACAAGTCTGACCATGTCACACTCCTATTCAATAAATTCCAATGGCTCCTTATCACCTCTTCAATCAAATATAAAATCTTCTGTTTAGCTTTCAAAACTCTTCACAACTTAATTCTCTCCTATCTTTTCAGTCTTCTTGCATCTTACTCACTATCATGTACTCTTGGATCCAGTGACTCTGGTTTTCCTAAAAACAAGATAACTCAGGGCAGCTAGGTGGCGCAGTGGATAGAGCACCAGCCCTGAAGTCAGGAGGACCTGAGTTCAGATCTGGTCTGAGACACTTTCTAGCTGTGTGACCCTGGGCAAGTCACTTAACCCCAATTGCCTCAGCAAAAAGCAAAAAAAAAAAAAAAAAAAAACCAAGATAACTCCACTCTCAACTCTTGGCATTTTCATTGGCTTTTCCCCTGCCTATATTTTCTCTCCTCATTTCTTCCTGACATCTTTGGCTGCCTTCAAGACCCAGCTAAAATCCCATCTAGTAGCCTTTCCTAATCCCCCTTAATGCAAATGGATTTCTTTTGTCAGCTACCTCTAATTTATCTGATGTACACCTTGTTTGTTCAGTTATTTGCATGTTATTTCCCTAATTAGATCATGAGCTCCCTCTAGAACATATTTTGTCTTTTTTTTAATAACCAATGCTCAACACATTAGTACTTAATACTTGTACTTAATACAATACTGGTACTTAATAAATGCTTATTAACTGATCAACCATTTTACAAATGAGGAAAGTGAGACTGAAAGGGACCATATTTTGTATTTTTTTTTTGTATTTCCAATGCTCAACAGAGTGCCTGATACTTAATAAATAAATGCTTATTGACTGATCAACCATTTTACAATTGAGGAAAGTAAGGCTGAAAGAGGAGAGGTGAATGTTACCTGTAAGATTCAAATCCAGACCTTTTGAGTCTAGGTCAGTAACTTGTTCACTATAAGATACTGCATATATTCATCCCCATCCCCAAATGTGGAATAGGTAATCACTTATACTGATCTGGAGATCTCTGAGCAACCCTCTCAACTCTTTAGTCACAAGCTATCTCTTCTCATCCAGCCAATTTACCAGAGGCCTGAAAATTCTATTAATTCCTCTCTACGTTAGGGCATCAAAGGCTCTGCCAAAACAAGAAAGATATCAATAACTCATGAAACAATTATTAACCAGGAATACTTTACAAGAATAAGTTTTTCAGAATAGGAGTCAAGCAGGGTAAAAGGGGATGAGACCCAGAACAAGTAAACTTTGAGGGAACTGAAGAGGGAGAAGTAAGGAAGTCAAAATATTTCTAAAGAGAGTGTTCTATAGAGTAACTCCTGAGATGGTTTATGAGAAATTCATAATTATAATAGTGATAGGAGACCTATAAAGTTCATTCTTATGCTCTAGCTAAAATCATAGGATCCTAGCTAAGATTTATATAACACTATAATTACATTTTCTTATCTGACTCTCATAACAATGGCACAATTGAAACTAGCAATATTTCTCTGGAGGTACCATACTCCAAGGCAAATGGCCCCAAATGCAAATTTTAATCAGCTTGAAGTTAAAACTCTAAAGAGCCATTCTTGAGAGGTATGGACTGGGGTGAAGCTCACCTGAGATGCAATCCCTTGAGTGAGGAAGCAGTAATCTGAGAGCTTCCAAACTAAACTAATTTTTATCAACTAGATGCTAGATTTTGAAGTATTTATAAATTGTTTATTGCAGTATGTGAAAAAAAAATTTTTTGTTTTTTTTTTTAGTCATGTCTGACTCTTCATGACCCTATCTGGGTAAAGATACTAGCGTTGTTTGCCATTTCCTTCTCCAGTTCCAGATGAAGAATTAGGGTAAAGTGACTTGCCCAGGGTCACATAGCTAGTTAGTGTCTGAGGCCAGATTTGAACTCAGAAGATGGAATTTCTACTGCAACCTAGCTGCTCCCTCAGACTCATTCCCTAGTTGTGACTCGGAGGATGGTCTCATTTTGCAGATGAAACTCAGAGAAGTTAAATGACTTCGAAATAGTCATGTAGCTAATTAGACATCATATGAAGCCCTGTCTTTCCATATCTAGAATTATTTCTGCTACATTAGTCTGCCTCTCTTTTGGGATCACTTACTGGACATCAAACTTATTAAAAGGATTTTAGAGGACAAAATGTCTTTGTTGAGAAAGATTTGAAAACATAGAGCACAATAAAAAATTTGAAAATTTCAGTTAGAAGGGACTTCACTGTTCATTTGGTCCAACTCAATATGTTAGATCTAGAAATGATCTTAAAAATAGAATGAACATTTCCAATTGATAGTCAAAATATATGAACAGATAATTTTTGATGAAAAATCAAAACTATAGTTATATGAAAAAAATGCCAATTCTCATCCAAATGAGCAAAAAGTCCTCTTCAAATTGGTCCTTGACATTAAATTAAAATTAAAAATTTAATTTAATTTTAAATTTTTTAAAATTAAATTAAAAACCCACATGGGTTAGAGATAAATAATGCCAATGACTTGGCAAATTCCAGGGGTGGGTAAGGCAAGGGGAATCCCTCCTGTGGGAGAATATGAGTCAGTGATCTGATCTAGATAGAAAGGAGAGTGACCAAAAGACTAGTCAAACTACTTTACAGCACCAAAAATCTGAGATAGACCAGCTAGAAAACCATTTGCTGGATTCAGGCTGCTAGTCTGCACTGGATCAGGAGGCAAGATACAGAGAGAGTTTAGCATTTATCTGGCTCTGCTATTTCTCCCAAATTTTTGTCTTTTTTGGCAGTTGCTGGTGTTTTGTGCTTCTTCCCTGAGGTGACACAGAAGACCTGCCATGCTCCCTCCTGACTCAGACATGCTACTAAGAACATGGACTGGGACACTGGCTTCTCAAATCAAATATTTAAGAGTTAAAAGTGACCTGAGAACAAATAGATTGGACTATTTTATAGTCTTCATTTTATATATGAGAGGACACTGAAGTTCAAAGAGATTAAACATGTCCAAGGACATAAAAGTTGGCAAATGGGAATGGGCTTTTAGTAGCTACAATACCATACCAAGATGGAGGCCTTGCTCTTGCAGTGGGCTAAAAAAAAAAAAAAAAAAAAAAGTATTACAGTTCTCTGGTACCAAATAGTATTGGACCTGGAATCAAATAAGACTTAATGAACTCAACTCTTATAGTCAGATAGCATGAGGATTATAGGTATTTTCCCATTTTTATTTTAGTCAATTCAATTACCTATTCCCTATTCTCTTTCATTTTGTAACAATTACTTTTGGTAATTATCATTCTTTCCGTTTTCCTGGATTCACGTACTACTCCTAAGTCTATTTTCTATCCTTTGTCCATCTTGTAAGAAGATGCACCTCTGCAGCAGTGGTGTCATATTCAGATAGAAATGAGGCTACTAAATTGTAAAAATCATATATTAATTCTTTTATACTTTTTTGTATTTTTTGTTTTGTTAAATATTTCCCAATTATATTTTAATTTGATTGAGTCATACTGGGGAGGGATGTCTTGATTTGGATAATGATAGTTAATACCCCTGCTCTGGAAAAAATCAAAGACAAGCTCATTTTAGACTCAAATTTTTAGATTCCAATATGTTTTCTATCTGTACTACTTTACTATTGTCTTCCTACTCATGATGTCTATCTATAGTGATTAACTGACTCCCTTTTGCTCCAAGGGTCAATTTTTTTTCTCCCAAAGCCCTGCTTTGGAACTCATTTTCTGCCATACATCTAACTGACCTATGAACTTTGGTAAACTATTTCCACCTTTTTTTTTAATCATTTGACAGACATCATTCTTTCTAAGGTCACAAGTGATATCCTAATCAATAAATCTGTTGACCTTTTCTTAGTCATTAGCTTTCACAATCTATTCTACAATATTGACTCTGCTGAATACACCCCTCTAAGGCCCTTTCAGGAGGAATCTGTGAAGTCAAAATTATTTTCATAGTAATACTAAAACATCATTTACCTATTAAAATGCATTACCCTCTTCTAACTGCATATCTATATCAGGCCAGACAGTCAGCCTTGTTTATCTATTACCTATCTATCTGTCTGTCTGTCTGTTTTTCTGTCTTTCAAGCAAAATATTGCATTAGATGTAGAAGCAGATTTGATAATTCTCTCTCCCATGAAAGCAGATATTAAAAAATTTGAAAAATATTAAATGTCACTTTTCTCATCAAATTTATGTTTGAAAAATATATTTTAATGAAATGTTATTTATATTGACATGTAATGAGCTTATTGTTATTTTAATGAATCAATAATAAAGATTTTAAATTTTTATCAATTTTAATTTCTAATACAACAAATATTGATAAAAATAACCTATATTGTAGGGCAAGCTAATATAATAAAAATGACAATTCTATCTAAATTAATCTACTTATTCAATGCCATACCAACCAAACTGCTAAGAAATTACATTACAGAGTTAGAAAAAATAATAACAAAATTCATCAGGAAGAACAAAAGGTCAAGAATTTCAAGGGAACTAAAGAAAAAAACAAACAAACAAACAAACAAACAAAGGTAGCCTAGGTATATCAGACCTAAAACTATATTGTAAAGCAATGATCATCAAAACTTTTTGGTAATTTCTAAGAAATAGAGAAATTGATCAGTAGGATAGGTTAGGTTCACAAGACATGATAGTCAATGACTATATTAATCTAGTATTTGCTAAACCTAAAGACTCCAACTTCTGGGATAAGAACTCATTATTTATCAAAAATTGCTTGGAAAATTGGAAAATAGTGTGGCAGAAACTAGGCACTGACCAACACCTAATACCCTATATATCAAGATAAGATCTAAATGGGTTCATATTGACACAAAAAGGTGATATAAGCAAATTTGGAGAACAAGGGATAGTCTTTCTCTCAGATCTGTGGAAAAGGAAGGACTAGAAAACATTATAAAATGCAAAATGGATTAATTTGATTATATTAAATTAAAAAGTTTTTGTACAAACAAAACCAATGCAGACAAGATTAAAAGGGAAGCAGCAACCTGGGAAAAAAATTTATATCCAAAGGCTATGATAAAGGCTTCGTTTCTAAAATATATAGAGAATTGACTCAAATATAAGAATATAGGCCATTCTTTAATTGATAAGTGGTCAAAGGATATGAACAGATAATTTTCAGACAAAAAAATTAAAACCATTTCTAGTCTCTCTCTCTCTCTCTCTCTCTCTTTTTTTTTTTTTTTTGCTGAGGCAATTGGGGTTAAGTGACTTGCCCAGGGTTGCACAGCTAGGACACATTAAAAGAAAGGTAGGAAGAAGGTTAGGAAGTGTCTGAGACCAGATTTGAACTCAGGTCTTCCTGACTTCAAGGCTGGTGCTCTATCTATTTTAGCTGCTTCATCCATTTCTAGTCTTATGAAAAAAATGCTCTAAGTCATTATTGATTAGAAAATGCAAATTAAGATATCTCTGAGGTACCACTACACATCTCTCAGATTGGATAAGATGACAGGAAAAGATAATGATAAATGTTGGAAGGGATGTGTGAAAACTGGGTCACTAATAACATTATTGGTGGAGTTGTGAACTGACCCAACCATTCTAGAGATTAATATGGAACTATGCCCAAAGGACTATCAAATTGTGCATATCTTTTGATCTAGCAGAATCTCTCCTGTGCTTGTATCCCATAGATATCATAAAAAAGGGGAAAAGACCCACATTTGCAAAAATGTTTGTAGCAGACTTTTTTGTAATGGCAAGGAACTGACTGGATGCCCATCAGTTGGACAATGGCTGAATAAGCTATGGTATATGAATGCCATGGAATATTATTGTTCTATAAGAAATGACCAGCAGGATTTCAGAGAGTCCTGGAGAGACTTACATGAACCGATGCTAAGTGAAGTAAAACTAGGAGAACATTGTACACAGCAACAATAAGATTATGTGATGATCAGCTCTGATGGAAGTGACTCTTTTCAACACTTAGATGATTAGATCAATTCCAATTTGTGATGGAGTTAGCCATCTGCATCCAGAAAAGAGGATTGTGGGGACTGAATATGGATCACAACATAGTATTTTCACTTTTCTTGTTGTTTGCTTGCTTCCTGTTTTCTTCTCATTTTTATTCTTTTTTGATCTGATTTTTCTTGTGCAGCAAGATAATTGTGGAAATATGTATAAAATAATTGCACATATTTAACACAAATTGGATTGCTTGCTAGCTAGAGGAGACAATGAGGGGAAGAGAGGGAGAAAAATTTGGAACACAGGGTTTTGCAGGGATGAATGTTGAAAATTATCTTTGCATATATGTTGAAAATAAAAAGCTATTATTTAAAAAAATAACCCACACGAATTTTTGTTTAAATATTAATAAGAATAATCCACATAACCAAATATTCTTTTGGTTCTAAATAATTTTAAGAGTATAGAAGCAGTCCTGAGACCACAAAGTTTGAGAACTACTAAGCTATATGATCTTTACTGTTTCTTCTTTCTTTGGAGCTTATGATATATTGTCCTTAGTCTTATTCTATACAAGCCTTTTAATTAATATTGTGGAAGACATTCTTATTAGATTTGCAGATGACACCAAGCTTGGTACGGATAGCTAATGAGAATTAGATAATGGAATCAGGATTCAAAAAGGATTTTGACAGGTTAGAACAATGGACCAGATCTAACAGTATATGATTTAATAGAGACATATATAAGGCCTGCCCTTTACCCTTTTCTCAGGTTGAAATCTTATATTTGCAGGTCAATTCAGCTGTCTCAGGAAAAAGCTTGCCATGGCCAGAACTACTGCCTGTTTTCTGTGATAGTGTCTTGTCCCCAAAAGTGACTCGTGTGAACCAAGGCTCTCAAGAAGATCAGTGGGTCAAGAAGAATCCAGCCAAATTTCAATTAATCAATACACATTTTCTAAGTATCTACTATATACCAGACACTCTGTCAGGTACCAGGATTCAAAGAAAAAATAATAATAGAATTTGTATAGTGCTTTTAGATTTGCAAAGTGCTTTATATATCTCATTTCATTCCTCACAACAACTCTTTGAGGCAACAATTATTAACATGGTCCCTATTTTATGGATAAGAAAACTGAGATTGAGCATGGTAAAGTGACTTGTCAAAGGATACATAATTAATAAGCTATAGGAGGCAAGATATAAACTCTGATCTTATTGACTCCTTGTCCAACACTCTGCTATACCTCTTTTTCACTATGCTTTTATTATTTCAATTAAACATTTATCATAATTATCCATGGAGGATTAGGTAATGAGGAAACAAATTGAGTATAAATTTGAAGGGGAAGAGTCTCCTAAAGTAGGATAGAGAAGAATAGCCATGAGATCTAAAAGGATAACCCATGATATTAACCTTAGCTTGAGCAAAAGATGAGATTCCTTACACACACACACACACACACACACACACACACACACACACACACAGCTAAAAGGAGAGAGGTAGGCAACCCTTTGAGTGTGAGAGAGTGCTTAGTAATTATACCAAAGTCACTGTTGGTATGGGATGGTGGATATGGCAAGTAGGGATAAGTGCTTTATAGCATGTCGTTTTACTGAGTAGGATTAGGAACTGTTCATAGTACCCCCAACTAGTACACCAGAGATGGAGAAACTAAGATTACATATATTAAATGGCATAAGTAACATAAATACCTACTAGCAGGCGTAGAATTAAAACCCAGATCTTTTTTCGAAATCCATTGTTCTTTCTCCTATACATGCATTCCTAATCCTTTAGACCCAGTTAATTTTGTCTCTTGAGAACAGGTAGAACTAAATATAACCACTTTTTTGCTAAATCATTTGTTGTTCCCATTTAGAAAAGAGGTAGTGCCAGGGAGAAGAGGAAGCTGTCTGTAGGATACCAGGCAAACCTTTGGGACACATACTTACCTTTTTCAAAAGGTGGTTCTGAAAAACAAAAGGTTTTTGTTCTAAAAATCTAAGTTGAATTTTTTTTTTGAGTAAAAAGGCCTTGTGACATCATTATGTAGTCTTTTGGCTGAAATTAGATAATTAAGTAAGGTTAGCTGGATGAGTAATTCCATGGCACCCTGATGGATCATGCATGAATGGTTTGGCCCCAACAGATTACAGATGCCTCACTTTCAGCTCCAATTCCTAGCTAATTTTCTCGCTATGGTGTTTATTTAATCTGCTTCTACCTTGTGTGTGTTTTTGGATAGTTTTTCCAGCAGGCATCATTTATCACATCCTAGGCTCATTATTCCTATTCCCCAAATTCATTGAAAATTCCCTTTGTAGATAATGGTGCCAGCCAGCCGGTGCCATTCAATGCCTTGATAGGAGGTGTTGAATTTCTATGAGCTAACTTATCCCTGCAGACCAGAGAAGTTTGTCCTCTTCAACTCTAGGTAGGGAAATGAGACAAAGGGGGTTCAAAAGAATTTGCATAAGGTAATCAACAATTTGCACTTACTCTACAAGTTAATTCCATTCTCTTCTAAATCCTTCTTCTCCACCTTCCTCCTACTCTCTCTCCTGAAAGTGGAGAAAAGAAAATATTCTTTCATCTTGCATACTTAGATTTAATACACAGAGGCTACAAATGAAGAGGTTGTAACCAGGATACAGTTTTTTTTTTTAAAAACAGAGGGTGATTTTTCCCCCTCATTCCCTATTCCATCTGTCTGCCTAAGGAGCAATGGCCTGATTTCTATATAGGAATAGCCAAGAAACTTCCAGGGGGTCCTATCTCTTTAGTGAAGCACCATGCAGCATGCACTGGATGAGGGCCCTCCAACACCTGCTTGGTAGAATGCAGAACCTGAAGACCCATATGGCCATTTAAGAGATCCACTCAATTCCTTATCCACTTCAATTTTTTCTGTTTATTTTTGTGTGCTCTCAAAGGTACGTGTGCTGCTGCACTAGAATGCTACCCATATGCCAGTTCACAATTGGTACTTCAATCACAATTAATCATTGCCATCTCAGTTGGACCCACCACTCTTCAGGGATGACCTAAAGCATTATGGGACTATAGGTAGATAGCTTCATTGCAGATAAATTTTGTTTCCCCCATAAGAAGGAGGTTCCTCATGTTGAAATTGACTCCTACCCTCCTATACCCATCCATGTAGGGAAATCCTCCATATCCTGGGTACAGTGAAAAGAGGGTTGAGGAAAGAATACCAATCAATAAATCAATTAGCATAAGACAATCAAGCCAAAAACTATATTAGAGGCTAGGAATGCAAAAACGAAATTGTCCCAAAATGAAAAATGCTTTGAGATGAGTCATTCCAATGTACATGACCACTTTTGTCACTAGAAAATCATTCTGATTTCAGGAGTTCGGGGTGAACCCTTTGCCCTGTCTCTAAGTAGGTACATAAACACTTTGATATGTTCTTTGATCTCATCAAAATGGGCCACTCATTCTACTGGTACCAAATGCAACCTTAATCATATTTTCTCAATTTCTGCAATTCTTGTCCAAGTTTTGTTTTGTTTTTGTTTTGTTTATTGTTATTATTTTTGTAAATCCTCCAGACAAGAGCTACTCAACATCCTAGGGACTTTCATTTGGTTCTTCTCATGTTTCATGGACGGCAGTCAAGCGCATTTATTACCTGTTACACTTGCTACACAATTACCCAACTTCTAGCATATAATGATATTGATCTTGTCTTTTGTACCCATCACACATAAATCCACCAAATTCAAGAACATTTTTTCTTCAAATAGTATTTTATTTCTTTCCAATTACATGTAAAGACAATTTTTAATACTCATTTTAAAAAAAAATTGAACTTCAAAATTTCCCCTCCCTTCTTTACTTCACCTCTAAGATAGAAAGCAAGTGGATATAAGTTATATATATGTAAACATGTAAAACATATTTCCATATTAGTCATGTTGTGAAAGAAGAAATGGGCCAAAAGAAATAAAGTAAAAATAACATCAATATCATAATTTTATAGAAAGGACCAGATAGGTGGTACAGTAGATAGAAAACTGGATCTGAAGTCAGGAAGAGCTAAAATTAAAGGTGGCCTCACATACATACATACATAATACATATATGCATATATATGTATATATGTTATATATACATATATATACATACACACGTTTATTAGTTGTGCAATCATCTATTTCTGATTTAATTAAGTCTAATCTGGTCCAATCTAGTCCATTCTAATTCAATCTAGTCCAGTTCAATCAGATCTAATTTACCCCAATCAGGTACAATATAGTGAAGTCCAGTTCAAATTGATGCAATCCAATCCAGCCCAGTCCAGGATGGTCCAATCTTGTCCAATCCAATCCAATCCAGTCCAATTCAGTCTGATCTCACTGTGTCAATTTGTCATAAAATTTTAAAAGGCACAGGCCCTGACCTCAGGAAACTTATATTTCATGCCTGAGGAGGGTAGGAGTGATTGGCAGACACCATGAAAAATATAATCCAAAATAGAATGACCCAAATAAATGGCTTGTTCAGAAATTTCAAAGTGACAAACTTCCTAGCTAAGAGATCAGGGAAGGATATGTATGTTATATATGTTATATAGAATCCACAAATGCTATAGATAATAGAGCTGCTGTGTGCTATATAATATGTGCTTTTTGTATTTGTTATATGTCACATACATATGTATACATATATGTGTATGTTTATAAGTAAATATATAGGCATAAAGATTGGTCTATATAGATGAGCTATAGATATAGATTTTTAGCATTAGTATTCTTATCTTTTTAGGACTCTCAGTGCTGACTGCTCTTTATTGGAGTGCTAGAGTGAATAGTTACATGTTAGTTAAATATTATATATGATATATGTTCATATATAAATGTTACCTTGCTACATGGTGTATGTTATATAAGATGTGCTATAATGTATATCTGATACATCACACAATAGCTGTGAATATGAATATAGATTATATATATATATATATATATATATATATATATATATATATATATATATATAGACATGGATACATCAGCATTGGTGCTCCCATCTCATTGGTATCCTCAAATATTGTCTGCCCCTTAGACTGGAGAGCTAGAATGTGCAATAAAGAACTCCTTCTAAAGCTCTTTTTAAAGAGGGCTCTATATTATATATGTATAGTATGCTATTAATTACACATGAACAATATAGCATTGGTTAGTCTTATATTAATATTACATTATATACATGTTAAATATTTCCATGCTCTATATTTTGTGAATGTCAAACAAGACATTGAAGATATAAGACGTGTGTGTAATGTATTTATTCTATATCACACATCTGTGTTTGTATATAGGCATAGATGATATGGACAACCAGGTAGCATAGTGGATAGAGCACTGGACCTGGAGTCAGAAAGACCTCTCTTTGTGAATTCAAATATGGCCTCAGACACTTATTAGCTGTGTGACCCTGGGCAAGTCACTTAACACTAGTTACCTCAGTTTTCTCATCTATAAAATGAACTGAAGAAGGAAATGACAAACCACTCCTGTATCTTTGCTAAGAAAACTCTAAATGGGGTCATGAAGAGTTGGACATGACTGGAAAATGACTGAACAATAATATAAATGAGCTGCATATAGTTTATATGTATATATATGTAGTTTTGTATATAAATATCAGTATTAATATTCATCTCTCATTAGTACACCCTTTGATTGGAGGGCTGGAGTTTTGTAGTTAATAGTAAAGAACTCTTTTAAAAAATCTCCCTTTTAAGAGTACTACCACATAAATCTTCTCTTCATATATATATGGCATATATATATATACATACATTATATGTATATAATCCTCCATGTATTACAAGTATCTGTCTCAATTTCTTGAACTGTAAAATTGGGATAATAACAGCACTTATCTTCAAGGGTTGTTTTGCAAATCAAATGAGATAATATTTATAAAATACTTTGCAAATCTTAAAGTGTTATATAAAAGCTAGCTATCATTTTTAGGGTCACATGGACAATAAGTAGCTATTCACATTCACCATGTTTAGTGGGTAGATGTGGATCTTTAAATTCTGGATCTTTGCTCTAGGAGACCCTGACTGGCTGGTAGGACATAGCTTCCCCAGCCCCCCAACTTAACCCCTTTATGTATATGTCCTATACTCTGTGTGTTTCAAAGTACTCTAGCATCTAACTCAGTTCAATAAATATTTATTGACCACTTACTATTGACAAGGTGGTATGTTAGATCATGGGGATATAAAGACTTTTTTTTTTAATGAACAAAAGCAAGCCAAAAAATATATATATTAATAATGGTAATAATTATGAAATTATATTTTCTTTAAAAAAAACTTTTTAGTTTTTCTAAAACTATTAAGAAATAATATTTTCTCCAACCTAAATTCTTTTCTAGACTTTTCCTTTAGGAAAAGAACAGAAACTAAGGGCTTTCTTTAAAGAAGATCAAAAATGGAAACCAATTTTGACTGCCTACTCCTGAAGAGATGGTAACCCTGACACACCTTAAATTAACATCTTCTTTTAAATTAAAAATTAAAATAATGATCCTAGAAAGAAACTTCTCAATACTTCCAAGGAATGGTACAGAAAGGAACTGAGTGATAGTTATTGTGGAATGTTATCATATTTCAATATATCATTGTCTTTTTTCTTGTTCAAGATTCTTATAAATTTCAATTGTCTTGGGGCAAAGTCATATTAGAGGTCATGGGAGACTGTCAATTTGAACATCTCTCTCTCTCCAGGCTTGAAATATTAATGTTAAAATCAACAATATTGTTTCTGGAAGATTTGGGTCCAAGTCACAGAATCTATTATCAGTATTATTTTATTCATTTTACATAATAATATATATAGTGCTTTAAGACTGATAAAGTATTTTCCTCATAATTCTGTGAAATTGACTGTTCTCCTTATTTTTAGAGGAGACACAAGTTCATAAAGATGATTTGCTACTTAAAACATGTATATACCTCTACAATTCACTTGAGTGATCTGGAAATTAGTTTTTCACCTGTAAAATGGGGAGATTGGATTAAAAAGATCTCTAAACTCCCTTTGAGGCCTAAATTGATGAATCTATAATTCTACGATTTATCCTGTATTTATATGGTTAATTAAAAACCGAGCTGGTCTTGCTTTTCAAGACACAACTACTAAGCATAATGAAGTCTAGATAGATAGATAGATAGATAGATAGATAGATAGATAGATAGATAGATAGATAGATTTGCTCTTGTTCATTTTTTTCCCAGACATATCCAACTCTTCATGATCCCATTTTGGGATTTTCTTGGCAGATACTGAAGTGGTTTGCCATTTTCTTCTCTAGCTCATTTTATAGATGGGAAAACTAAGGCAAATAGGGTTAAGTGACTTGCCCAGGTTTACTCAGCTAATAAGTAACTGAGAAAAGATTTGAACTCATGAAAATGAGTCTTCCAGGCTTGGCATTTTTTCTACTGTGCCACCTAAATGGCTAATATATCTATATATTTACATATATAGATATATATATATGCATATATATATAGAGAGAGAGAAAGAGTTATATGTCTACATGTATATCTATATTGATATATATAGAGAGATAAATATTTATTTATAGAGAGAGATCTATACATAAATTTAACTATTCCATTATGTACACATATATATCTATACAGAGATGTGTATAGAGATGTATACAGAGATAACTATCCATATGTATTTATGTACATCTATGTATAGACACACACATTTTCCTTGTTGTTCATAGATATGTGTGTATATAGATACATATTACCTTAAAGTAAAGAGAATTGCTTTTCATTTTTTTCTCCTCCTCCTCCTTAGCACCTCCCATGGATCTGGGCCTGTAGCCATTATTTTATAAGAATTTGCTGATAAACTGATGTG
Source organism: Myrmecobius fasciatus (assembly GCA_023553655.1). Classification (NCBI taxonomy): domain Eukaryota; kingdom Metazoa; phylum Chordata; class Mammalia; order Dasyuromorphia; family Myrmecobiidae; genus Myrmecobius; species Myrmecobius fasciatus. The sequence continues at coordinate 353,009 of JAJPUD010001678.1, read as the reverse complement.
CTGTAATCGAACAAGCACTGAATTTGAACTCAGGGGTGCTGGGCTCTACTAGCAGCTTTTCTATAGACTGCCTTTTGAGATCCCAGGCAGGTATTTCCCTTCTCTTTCTTCATTTCCTCTCTTGAAAATAGGAGAACTAGACTAGAGCATTAAGCTTTTTTTTTTTAATTAAAGCTTTTTATTTTCAAAACATATGCAAAGAAAATTTTCAACATCCACCCTTACAAAACATTTTGTTCCAAATTGTTTTTCCCATTTTTCTCCTCCCCCAGACAGCAAGTAATTCAATATATGTTAAGCATATGTTATTCCTCTATACATATTTCTGCAATTATCATGCTGCACAAGAAAAAGATCAAAAAAGAGAAAAAAAGGAAACAGAAAACAAAATGCAAGCAAACAACAACAACAAAAGAGGAAAATACTATATTGTAATCCACACTCAGTCCCCTCAGTCCTCTCTCTGGCTGCATGCAAATGGCTCTTTTTATCACAAGACTTTTGGAACTGTCCTGAATCACGTCACTATTAAAAAGAGCCATGTCCATCAGAAATGATCATATAATCTTGCTGTTGCTATATACAATAATCTCTTGGTTCTGTTCATTTCACTTAGCATCAGTTCATGTAAGTCTCTCCAGACCTCTCTGAAATCATCCTGCTGATCATTTCTTATTGAATAAGAAATTGTTCTGTTACATTCGTATCTCCAGCTGATGGGCATCCATTTAATTTACAGTTTCTTGCCACAAAAAAAAAAGGCTGCTATCAATATTTTTGTACAGATAGGTCCTTTCTCCTTTTTTTATGATCTCTATAGGGCTAGTAGAGACACTGCTGGATCAAAGAATATGCACAGTTTGATAGCCCTCTGGACATAGCTCCAAATTGCTCTCCAGACTGGTTGAATCAGCTCACAAGTCCAACAATAATGTATTAGTGTCCCAGTTTTCCCATACCCCCTTCAACATTCAGTATTATCTTTTCCAGTCATCTTAGCCAATATGAGAGATGTGTACAACTCTTGATCCTATAACTTGCTTGCTACCTTAGAAGGGAGGCTTTTAGAAGTTCTTTTTCTATTTTTCTAGCATTGGAGAAAAGTAGTGGAGTGATGGAGGATAGCATTTTGCCATGTAAGTGCTCTGGCATTACTGTTCATACTATGTTTATCCAGGATATCTGAAGAGAGAAGGCAATGTGAATATCACTGATTTGAAAAACTGCATCTTCATTATTCTGCTTAAATAGAGTGATTGATTACAAAGAGAAAGGGGGGATGATAAGAAAAATGCTTGTTGAATTTAATTGAAGGAGGCAGGTAGCAGCAGTAATGCTAGGACTTTTTGATTCCTAGTTGATCTGCCCCTCTAAATGACCAAGCACGTACAGCTAGGATCCTTGAGAGATGGGGCCCAAAAAAGGAAATAAGGGGTCCATATTCCTGTATGCTTTCCCTCCCACCTCTGCCAGACAATGTCTGCTTAAAGTAGAGTGAGCACACTGGCTAACCCAGCCCTGAGAGATAAGCATATCCTGGAGAAGACTAAGATGACTTTTTGCTTTCAAGTTCAATGGATGTTGTGTACCTGGTAAAGCCTATCTTATTTAATATTTGGGAAAGCTGAACAGCCAGAAAAGTACAGGAGATCAGTGACAAGATAAAATAAAGTTATAGATCAAATTCAACAATTGGATTGTGATTGTAGACAAGATTCATTTTGCTTTGGCATTCTTGGGTCTTTTGTACTCACATCTTATTTCTGCTTCTATCTGCTAAATTAAGCCTGACTTCTAAGGAGATCAGAGACCCTAAGAGCCCAGAAAGAGGGAATGACTAAGATCTGAAATACAGTAAAATAGGGTAAGAGAACTTAAGCAAATGATTTGATTTTTGCTTGTAGACTGGCATCTGTTTCTGTTCACTATATGGCATAGCAGGAATATGTTATTGAGCAGCTAAGAAGAATCCATTATCATCACCAGGAAGGCTGAAAAGCTAACTCAACAGAGATTAAGCCTCTCCTAGGAACCCTTTGTGAATGAGTCCCTAACACAGCAAATGACTATGACAAATAGGTAGTTTGCACTAGCAATTATCCATAAGAGTTAATCAAGAGCTTTATCAACAAACAAAAAACTACATATCACTCTTACCAAAAGTATGGAGAGCAAAGCGAAATTTTCAGTGATCTATATAGCATTCCTCCATTACCAAGTAGCATCCATGTATTTACAAAGTAACAGCTGGTCTTGGCAGACACGTTAAACTAGATTAAGGGTAACCAGTAGGCTTTAAACTTGTCGATGATTTAGGGAGGTGTCTATTCCAAGCACATCAAGACATCTCCCAGGAGAATAGGGCTGGTAAAAACAATTTGTTCCAATGATCACAAAGGTGACTGAAGTAGGTACAATGGAGAGCTTAGATGTTGATCAGACATTGAAGACACAAAGGTTATCCACTGTATCCCAGCCCATTATCAGGATTCTTGACTTTTGTTTTCCCACTAGACTTCAGTGACTCAAGAAGAGATAATGAGGCTGACAATTTTGTGTAATTCTGATTCACTTAAATCCAATTCACAAGCAAGTCAAAACAACCATGATGTATGATGTCATTGGTTCTATTAGAAAACAAAAAACAAATAACATAAATTGGCTGGTGTTCTTCCTAAAAGAGAAAGTATAAAAAACTAAAGAAATATTATTTTCTTCTCTATTTTATTAGGGAAGACAAAATATTTCTTTAAAAAAAAATTGAAAACAGTGTTTAGGTTAGATAAAAGAATAATCTTCTGTAAGAAATGAGCAGCAGGATGATTTCAGAGAGGCCTGGAGAGAACTGATTCTGGGTGAAATGAGCAGAACCAGGAGATCATTATACACAGCAACAAAAGATTATATGATGATCAATTCTGATGGACATGGCTCTCTTCAACAATGAAATGTTTCAAACCAGTTTCAATTGTTCAGTGATGAAGAAAGCCATATACACCCAGGGAGAGGCCTGTGGGATCTGAGGGTGGACCACAACATAACATTTTCACTCTCTCTGTTGATGTTTGCTTGCATTTTGTTTTCCTTCTCAGGTTTTTTTTTTTTCTTGTACAATAAGATAACTGAATAAATATGTATACATATATTCGATTTGTTATATATTTTATCATAATTAACATGTATTAGACTTCCTGCTATCTAGGGGAGGGAGTGGGGGAGAGAAGGAAAATAATTGTAACAGAAAGCTTTGCAAGGGTCAATATTGAAAAATTACCCATGCATATGTTTTGCAAATAAAAAGATTTAATAAAATAATTAATTAATTTAAAAAGAGAGAGAAAAGAACAATATAAAGAGGAAAAAGGGGATCCTGATGTGGATCTAGAAATTGGAGAATGGAAGAACGATGAAGAAGAGGAAGGACTAATAAATACTTAACACTGAATAATAGACTTTTTTTTTCTTTGCTAAACTCTGAGGAAAAACATCTTCCTAACTAATGAAAATGTAGGGCTAGAGGTGAAATTAGGTTACAAGTCATTTAGTGTTGCTCAGAGTAGAGAGATGAATAGTGAGTATAGGTTAATTCTGGTTGAGGTGTATTTGTTGAGGTTCAGAAGGAAGACCCCAAAAGGTTGGGGGTTGCAGATTGATGTCATGGGGTGTCTCAAAAGAATTTGCAGGTTTGAACTCATCTCTAAGTCAAGAAGCAAAATTTATTGTAACTGTAAGGCTAACTGAAGTTCCAAAAGAATTTAGCAAAGAACCAGGAGCAAGAAGATAAATTTATAGAAAAAGAGAGATCAGGTGTTTCATGTCACTGATATGCTGATTTTATGGCTTAAATGTAGAATTGAGGAGTGGTTTTAGAAATGGAGTTGAGGAGTGGTTTGGTATGCACTTCATTATTATATCAAAAATGTTGTTATTACTGACAAACAGATTGTTATCTGACAGCCAGCATTGTTTGTGGAACTGAACACTGCCAAGACCTGGTAGCTTCAGGGCTACTGCCACACTTCCTCCAAAAGCTGTATCCCATTATATCCTTGTGGTGATCTGTCAATATGACATTAAAGGATAGAGGGATCTGCTTCTCTCTGGAAAATGTAATCATGGGTGTGGCAGAATCTCCAAAGATTTGTCAAACCTCCTGACCAATACTCATTTTAACTGTTTCATGTGGAGACAAATAATGATTCCAGAATAGAAGCCTGAAAGCTTTGTTAAAAATATGAAGTCCTGAGCAGTAAAATTCAGCCTTGAGGAGCAAAAGTGGTGTTTTCATTATTATATCAGGTTAGAGGCAGAAGATTTAGGGGAAGATGGTTTGGAAAAGTGAAAGTTTGGGTAAAAAGGTTATGTCTAAGAATGGGATTTAGAGTTCTAGACCATAATTTAAAATATTTGAATTGTTCCAGGTTCTTGACTGAGGATGGTACCTAACAGGTTATTTGCCTAGAGTTTTAAAGAAAAAACTATTCATATGGAACTGTCAATTCTGGGACCATAAAGGTAGCAAGTTCAGTACAGAAAAGAGAATATCAGAAAAAATTAGTAATTCATAGAAGACAGTCTTCAGGGGAAAAGTTAGCAATACATCTTTTGGCCTCATGTCTATAAACAAATGCATTCAGAAGAAGAAAAATAAACAGGTATTAAGACAAAAAGGCAAGTCTGATATGATGAGCATAGTAAAAATTATTTGTAGCACTTTAAGGTTTATAAATTGCTTTACATGTATTGTCCAATTAGAATCTCAACAATCCTGTAAAGTAGATTTTGTAGGCATTATTTTATTTATTTCTAGTTACTATATTTTAGGATTTTGATAAAAAAAATACAAGCAGAAATGAGTCTGATACATAAGAAAAAGAGGAAATGCCAAAAGACCACACAGTCATCAACCAGCTAAGATTATTTTTTTAATGTACATTTTAAAAAATTAAAAAATATGAAGACTTTCTTTTCATTGCTGATATATGGAGAGTTAAGACTATTTCAATTTTGCATTTGTAGCCATACTACTTACCATAAAACAGATTCTTAATAAATGCTTATTGATTGATTAATGGACTCATAATAATGAATGACAGAGAAGGTAGATCATCTCATCTCATTTTACTGTTTTTTTTTTCTTCCTAAAAAAATGTTCTTTGTAATAGGGTCCTAAGGTTTGAGGCATTCTGGAATGTGTAGGTCAAAGGAATAAGCAGTTTTTCTCTGGATTAAGGGAGATTTGGAACTCTGTCTATCTTAGCCAGAAGGTAAAACTGAGTCACATCCAGGAATTCTTAAAAGCACACACACTCTTGTGTGTGACAGAGAGACTAAGAGGAAAAAGTAGGACCTCAGGAGTTGAGCCAGAAACCATGGGTACACAGGAGTAATAGATGAAAAGAAAAATAAAATGTAGGGTGGAACTTCAGGAGAGAAAAAAGAGATAGAGGAGATCCACTGATCCGTTTAGACATCTCAGACCTATCTCTTTAAGGACTGAGGGATATTCCAAGGGAAAGTCTTTCCTCAATTTCTTTTCCTGATGACTATCCTTTAAGAAACAATGTAACATATACATAAGTAGCTCAGTGGATAGAGCACAGGACTTGGAAACAGGAAGACATCTTCTTAATTGCAAATCTGACTTCAGACATTTACTGGCTATGTGACACTGGATAAGTCACTTAACTCTGCCTTAGTTTCATCAACCATAAAATGAGCTGAAGAAGTAAAACAACAAACCACTTCAATATCATTGCCAAGAAAAAACTCCAAATTGAGTCACAAAGACTCAAACACAACTAAAAAAAAATGAATAATATTACATTATATTCATTTCTTTATATCAGCATTACCAATAATTTGAATTTTTTATTAAATCCAAACGAGGCCAGGGGTTAGCTAGAAATAAATATGAATTTCAAATTTAAGCAGAGAGCCAAATGGTAGGAATTTCCCTAACTCTAATTACTGAGCTATTGTGATTTTCCTCCTAACTTTTTATTCATTATGGCAGCAGAAGTGGGTGAATGAAGCCAGGTAAAGATTTCTCAACAAGTCTGTGAGATGGAGTAGGTCAGCCCTAGGCTTAAGTTTCAGAAAGTTATATGGCCTACAGGAAGTAGACAGCATTGCTGACCATTGGTCAATGGTTACTTCCTTTTTATTCCATCCAATGAACCCAAATCTTTTGCTATTTAACCAATTCGCTGCTCACTAGACCAGGTACCATGCTGGAAGATGGGAGCTGAAAGGCTTGTGTCTGCTCAGCTGATGTACTTGGATTTCTCCTTGTAAGGACCGAATAAATGCTTCCTGTTTGTATCTGAAGATGCCTCTGAGTAGTCAGTTTGGATAAGGGAGTTTAGCACCCATCCCACACGGTTTATGGGGGCTTGTCTGGGATCTATGACTTCCCAGAGAGATGGCTGGGGTTTTGATTCAAGACAGGTGCCAGCTTGGGTTTTCTCTACCCATTCTTGAGATCAGACCCTGAGCCTCCCTCTCTGTGAAGTATGGCCCTGAAAAGAGGCATTCAAACACAAACAGAAGCACAAGTCTCTGAAGAAGAAGCCCAAGGGCAAATGAAGTGGCCAGTCAGGTAACTTATGTGCACATAATACAGAGGTAAAGGGGAAGGAGCAATCCAGAGATTGGAGCTGCTCTCCTCAGAGTACTGCTTGTGTCCTTGGCCTGTCCTTAGGCTGAAGAGGACTTTGGAATCATCAAAATTTGGTGATCCAAAGTTAAAGGGTGCCTCCTAGTAAGCCAGAAGGAAGTCCTGATAAATGGCACAGAGCAGGGGCTGTCTGGATGACTGCTGAAAGGGGAAGACCCCTCTGGGTTTGGGTAGGGGGGTGAGGGAACAGGGGGAAAGGGGATAACAGCAATAGTTAGCTAATTTTTGAGAGCAATGATTTGAAAGTTTGACAATTGATCATTTCAAGATTGCAAAAGTACTTAGCCTAAAGCAAATGCTATATGAGTGTTAACTACTTTATTGTATTTAATTGCTTCATATTTGATAACTTTATATAGGTATTTAGATGTGACCAACATACAATACCAATGTTGAGATAAATGAATTTTGTGTGTATGTAAAGTAATTTGAAAGCAAATTCAACTAAATGATGGCCTCCATAAGGAGGATAATGCACAGAATAAAGAGACACATAGGAGGAGGGGTGAGTGAGAGAGAGAGAAAATATATTCAATCAGTTCAGTGAAATTTGTTTTTTGAAATATGGTAGTAAAAGCAGTTTTATGAGGAGGTAAAAGACAACAAAGAAAGCTGATGTCAATCAAAAAAAGTAAACAGGAAGTAGAGGGGTTTTTTTTATTGTTGTTGTTTTGTTTTTTCCTGGAATTTCCTTTAAATTGTAAATTTGTTAAGTTTCTTAAAACTATCTTGCAAGTAAGGTTATTATCCCTGAGAAGTAACTTCTTTGAATTACATAGATTCCAATGAAGGTATGAGTTTACTGATAATCTACAACTTTGTTAAGTAAGAACAAGTTATAATGATTGACTTTTACATCAAGAATGTGGAGCTTAAGGCCGCCTCCTCAGATATCAAGATGATTTGTAAGTTTTATATGATGAATCTCTTACTATTATAATTATATGAGATGATCACAAATTAAATGGTATGTGCTATTACTGTGAGTTTATTTACTTTAAGCACAAGATCTTAGAAATTTGTATACAAATATGGAAACATTATCACTGGAAATTTAAATCTGCATTTGATTTGATTTTACATTTAAAAATAGGTTAATAAAACAAAGTTCTAGTGGCTTGCCTTAGGGGAGTCACATGTTTGTATGCCCTAATTAGATGAAATATGTTGATTTCTAAAATGTATATTGGGTAATTTGTAAAAATTATGAGCTCTGCTTTAAAATTTTGTCAGCTCTGCTGGACATATATATATAAGTTTTATGAAATTTGGTCCAAATTTAGATATTTAGATATTAGCTATATTGTGAATCTTATAGTTTAAAGTGTTTTTTTTTTCTTTAAAGGTGAATTTAAAAAACAAGGGACAAGAAAGATTGATTTACAAAATCAATTAATAGTTTGGATAGAATATCGTGTTAGAATATCACAAGATAAAAAATTGATTTGTAAAATAACTTTTTAATTTGTGTGTACCTTAAAAGTGGAAATGATTGTAAATTACATGAGATTCCTATCCATTTTTGTGATAGGCTATGGTATATTTATTTAGCTATCACTTATGAAAATTATGAAGTTGTTAATTAAATCATTTGGGGTTATTGTTGTAATATTGAAACCTAGAAGTGATAGGTATTATGTGGGTTATATGGGCACCAGAGGATAATAAGCACCAAAGTTGGGGTTTGATCATGTGGAATTCACATTGGCCTTTGTCTTTGGCAAAAGATAGGTTTATTATGGAAAGGGGCTAGCTTCTAGTGGAACTTGCCATTTGTCAGGAGAAAGGAGATACCCCATGAGGTTGGGTCATGTCCTTGACTAGCAGACTGGGTTCTGGGGGTGGGGACTTAGCACCCTAAAAGAAGTGGGGTCAGAAAGAATGGTAGAGTTAAAAGAGACACCATGTAGAGTGGGGGAAGGGAAAAAGGAAAAGATCTGTAGCTTGGGAAGGTGAGGATTTAGCCCACCCTTTCCCCACTGGGTGTGGCTGCTTCTTAGAAGTGACAGAACAAATCTACTCACTGGAGCTCACCTCCCACCCCCAACTTCTGCCACCCCACTTGCTGGTTAAATGAAATTACTTTAACATTAATTGCTTTTTTGTTTGCATTTACATACTGTTAATAACTGAATGTTTTTATTTTTCAAGTCTGTGGTTGTTTTAAGGAAAAATCATTTGTGAAGCTATGTTAAATAGCAATGCAAGGAACTTCTAAGAGAAGTTTGTTAGATTTCTGGTTAACTGCAAATTCTCTAAAAGTGGTTATTTCAAAACCCATTCAGCAAATTATCTAATATTTATTTAGGTACATAATGGTCTCCTTGTTTAATGAATATGATAACAAATATGATCTATATCTTTCTTGAAGTACTTAGAGCAGAATTTTAACCTGATATCCCTGCACTAGTTTTGGCTATCTTGCAGATACATTTGATATGTTACACACAATGGTTTGTAATGGAATGCTCAGGGAGAAACTGAGGCAGTATCACACAGTGGAAATTAAGTAATGCTTTATTGATGTTAACTGAGAGTTCAGAATCCATAGCTATGGATCAGGACTGGTGGGACTCATGTCTCAAAGCATGTGGTCCAGCCCAGAGACTGACATACAGCAATGTCAGCCGACTGAATACAAAGTACTCAGCACTTCATTGATGGACTTTAAACATTATATAGGGTTCCTATACCTCAGGGAGACAAAGAACTCATGGGAACAGCTGAGCATATCTGGTGTCCAAGGACACCATAAATTCAGTTCTGACAGGTAGGGAGTAAGAAGCCTTGGCAAAGAAGACTACAGATAAGGGGGTGGAGGCTGCTGGAGAAACTGAGACAGTAAATCTGAGTCATATAGATAAGAGGTAGGTCGAGGCTGACCATCTGGAGGTTCTATAACTCCTTTGGAATGTAAGTCCAGTTATTTCTGAAGATCAGGAAGTGGGGATTCTATTCTGGGACAGAGCAATTAAGGGAGACTGAAACAGCAACTGAAGGAGACTGAAACTGCAACTGAGGGAAACTGAGACAGTAACTGAGGGAAACTCAAATAGCAACTGAGGGAAACTGAGACAGGCACAACAGTAAGATTTTTTTTTGTTTTTATATAGACTTGAAGCCCCTGATTGGTGAAACTTGCTACTGAGATGAAATCTCTTGATACTGGTATTGTTTTGAGTTTTAAATTTAGATATGATTGCCTAATGGATCATTAAGTCAGTAACCCACCTTTCCAAGAGAAATGCCATAAATTACTCAGAGGGATGCCTTCTTGAACTATTACAGGGAGATGTCTTATCTGGATAAGAACTGAGATTACAGCCTTAGCTTCTGCATAAGAAGGGATCCTTCTGACTCAGTTTCCCAATTCTGTTTCTTTGCTTCCCAACTGTTTATTCTTGAGTCTAGCTATGAGGTGGAATTGTTACTGCATGATTGCTTATCTGAGCTAAGGATGATTTCTCCCGTCATTTATCCTCTCAGATTGAGGCCCTAAAAAATCAGTTTTGACTGATTATTTTATACTATAATCATGCCCCTGCTTTTTCCTCATAGCAAATTTCTGTAATCAGAGCAAGTGGTCAGTAGAAAATATGAGGCATAATACAAGTATGTTGATGATATCTTGATTTGCAGCCCAGCCCTGGAGGCTTCTCTGGCTACTTCCATAAAGCCCTTAACTTTCTTGCTTCCTGAGGCAAGAGTCTCTTTGTCTGAAAGCCCACTTTGCCTAAGTATTTGGGCCACCTCCCACCTCTTTTTTGCTCACTAAGAGAGGAAGCAGACAATCTTATCCAGCCAAATCAGGCCAAAATTTATTTTTAAGACCTTGAAAGCTAAACTGACCTCTCTCCTGCCTTAGCCCTACCTTTTACACAGTGCAGTGATGTAAGGTGGGGCCAGATCCTTGATCTCAGACTCTGCTTCTCAAACTTGGTGCCTTTGGGGTGACCCTCCAGAAGCCTTAGAGCTAGTTGCCAGAACCCTATTAATTGAGGAAGCTCCTAAGCTCATCCTGGGCCAGTTGGAGATTCTGGCTCCTCACCAGGTTGGAAGCATTTTTGCTTATATCAGAGCTTTAGAATTGGGGGAAAGAATGAGAATAAATATCCATACTGACTTCAAATACATTTTTCATGCTTGCATGATCATGGAGACTATATGGAAAGAAAGAGGATTTATTTATTTTGACAGCCAAACATTACCCCATTAAGTATGCAGGAGAACAATTGCTACAAGCTGTCCATGGACCTAGAAAAGTATCTGTTATATTTCGTAAAGAAAGGCAGATTCACTTCAGGTCAAGGGAAAACAGGCTTGCAGATACAGCTGCCCATGTTGCTGCTTGTTTGCCTCTGACCAGGGCACCTTTAATTCCCCAACTCCTGACTCCTGCATTCCCTCATATAGCTCCCAAGCAAGTAAATTCTAAAAGGACTGTTTAAAAGTCTCTAGAGAAATCATAGTTAAGGCCACAATGTTCCACCCATTGCCCCTACTCCTTTGAGAAAACAAAAGCAGGGATTTGGGGAAAACCTTTGGTATTCTAGGAAAAGCTGTCTGCATGAGAGACATTCATGATAGCTTCATCTTCCCCTTCCTCCCCCACTCCAGTCTTCTTTTGGGTGGGGTTTCTGATTATTATTCCTAGTAACCACCATATTGGCTCTACTTTTGTTTTTTCTTTTTCTTTTGCTCATATTTAGTCCTTGCACTTTTAATCTACTTGTGAGAGTTGTTTCTTCCAGACTCCAGGTCATGAAATTCCAACTACTTGGTCCACCTGAAATCACCTGACACCTGATTCTGACATTCAGCCCGGGATGCAGCTGACGCTGCCCATCAGTCACTTGTCTCCCCTCCTCAGTCTGGACCCCACCAGGCAGGGCCAGCTTCATATTCCTTATCAGCTTGAAGCAGCCCCAGAAGATAAGACCTCCATCCCTTTGTCCCAGATGAATCTGGGTCTGGACTGCTTGAGGTGGGAAGGATGGGACAATGCCCTGAGGTCCCGAGACCTCCACAGTGCAGGGGTCTTTATGGATAACTGGCTACCAGATGCCGATCTGTTGGTCTGTGATGACAGGGTTTCCAAGACAGATGGTGGGAGTTAGTGGAAGTGGGGTCTCTAATTCCTGCTCATTGCTTTAAGCAGCAATATCCTGTCACCTGCTTGCTTATACACTTAATCAACAAAGCACTTCAAGATTTCTTAGCTAAAGTGGTCCCTGAAAGCTTCCACTGCTGTACAAGTGTTGGTTCTAAATGGTAGAGGGCAGGTCATAGTTAATACTGAAGAGAGGGACGAGGCCTAGGTCACAAAGATGCCCTAGTGGAAGGAATATATCAGAATTGAGGTGAGAAATCTTCATGGGAGTGAATGAGACCAGGTGAAGATTTCTCCAAATGTCTATGATATGGAGTGGGTCAGACCCTAAGCCCAAGTTTTAGGAAGTCACCTGATCTCAGTGGGCTGAAAGGCAAAAAAGGCCAGACCCTAGGTATAAGCTTCAGGAAATAATGTGACCCACAGGAAGTAGACACCACGGCTGACCATTGGTCAATTGTTACTTCCTTTTCAATCCATCCAATGAACCCAAGTCTTTTGCTATTTAATCAATTCATTATTCCCAGCTCTGGGCCTGCTCAGCTGGTGTGCTTGGGCCTCTCCTTGCAAAGACCAAATAAATATTTCCTGTTTGTATCTGAAGATGCCTCTGAGTAGCCAATTTGGGTAAGGGAGTCTAGCACCTGTCCCACACATGGCAAACATGAATTTGAGAGATCTAACTCAGCTTCCTGGTTTTTTTCATGACTCGGTCCAAATCCTGCCTTCTTGCAGAGAATTGGAAATCCTTTGCTCCCTCCAGCCCTAACTGCTAATACTTTCCCTATGAGATTGCCTCCATTTACAATATATATTCCATATGTTTTGGGTTTTTTTTTTCACATTGCCCCTTCCTCATTAGAGTATGAGCTCCCTGAAGGCACATTTTGGTTTTGTGAGAATTTGATGAGAGTTTAGTTTCCACAGAGTTATGGGGGGTAGGGAGAGAAGTAGGAGGGTAGAGGGAGAGAGAACTAAGAAATTAAATCTAAAGGTTAAACTGAAAGGGAACAGAGGAAATGAAACTTAGAGGGAAGCCATAAATTAGAATAAGAAACAAACCATTGGTAGATGCAGAAGGAGTATATGCACACCCAAATAAGGGTAAAAGAAAATAAGGACTTGGGTTGTTGAAATGTGTAGAATGGGAGTTGTAATTAGGGAAGGGACTGCCAATATAGGCACTTAGGGAACTATGATCAAGTAAGGTGAAAGCCAGCGAGTGGGAGGTATAATCAGGAGTGGTGATTGTCTCCTGAATGAGTTGGGAGAATTAGGCACTCATGATAAACTGTAACCTCTGCAGAACCTAGCCAATGAGGAATCAAAGGAGGGACTTGCATTTTAGGATAGAACACAAAAAGTTGTGCTTTAGTGATTAGGTGTATACCTGCTTCTTGTTGCCCTTCTTATAAGATCATCAATAAAATTTTTTTCCTGGCTTCATCAGCAAATCTATAGAGTTCTTGGTAAGACATTTGTCTCTTAGAGTATTTTAGCTTTCTTTGTGTCTCCAGTTCTTAGAACAGTGCCTAGCATGTAGTAATTTAATCTGTGTTTCTTGACTAGCTGACTAATCTTTGGAAATGCTTTCAGAAGAGGTGAGCAGAATGATGAAAAGACTAGAGAACATTATTCACTAAAGATTCTGTTCAGCATGGAGAAGGATGGGGAGAAATAATGACAGACTTCTTGAATTTGAATTTGGAATTTGAAGGGCTTTTATGTTGAAGATTCATCTTATTCAACTTACGACTTATTCTGCTTTGGCTCTACAAGGCAGAAATAGGAGCATGTAAAGAGAAACTTCCTAGCAATTTGAATTGTACAAAAGTGGGAAGAGTTATTTCAGGTGGTATTGTTAGCACCCAGCCACCCACCTCCCCAAACACACGTATTGTGTTTGTTTTGTACATGTTTTCTATTTTCCTGTGTACATGGTGTCTTTCCCAGAAAGATTCTAAGGTACTTCAATGCGGCAGGGGCTATTTCATATTTGTCTTTGTGTTCCCACTTCCTGGGTTATTAATCAATGTTTGCCAAATTGAATTGACTTGTTAAGATCCCCTTTACCAAAAGTCTTGACACTAATCAGCAGTGCTAGAGAAGGGATTCTTGGTCAGGTATGGTTTGGATTAAATGACCTCCCTTCCAATTTTGAGATTCAGTAATTATGTTACTTTTGCAGTTAGGATGTTCTGGTTAAGAACACAGGGCATCTTAGATAGCTCACGTCATCCCAACACTCCCACCCTGGAACATTTTGTACAAAATGTCCTTCCTTAAGTATTACTTAACTAAATTTAGTGTCTCTAATCTTCAAACAAGACCCAAGAGTTTCAGATCCATTTTTGATCACTCTCCTTTCACTTCCCTCCCATTTGTCCATCTCTCAGTAGAAGATGAAATAGGGCCCTAATTATGCTAGCAAGTCAGATGATTTTGAGCTAAATTTTATCTTCTGTTGGGACCAAGCACGCCCACTGGAGATGTCCCAATCCAATTCATTACCCACATTCACTAAAATAAAAATGGTCCCAAATTCTCTTTTGGCTGTTTTGCCACCAAAGTCTCAGGGACCAGCTGCTTTTTACAATCAGCACCAATAGCTATATATAGAGGAAAGACCAATTATTGAAATGGAGCGGAACTGACTGATGGGGAGTCTCAGAGGCCCATCAATATATAGATATAGATATAGATATAGATATAGATATAGATATATATTAAATGTGTGTGTATGTGTGTACGTACTCTCTTCACCTACAATCTCAGGTCATAACTTAGATGCTTAGTGCTATCCAGGTGCTGGGTACAGAAGGAGCACAAAATACTATGGAGAATGGAGGTAAAAGATAGCCTGAAAGCCGATTGCTTTGGCATATCCATTATTTATTGATTCCATTATTATTATGAATATTTCTATAAAACTTTAGAATTTACAAAGCACTTTCCTCAGAATAGCTCTGAGGTAAACTGCTATGAGAATTATTTTAGTATACTTTTAATTTGCTTTTTAATGTAGTTTTTTTTTTTTTTTTTTTTTTAATCGATGAGGAAAGTAAAGACTAGAGAATATATGTGACTTGGCCAAGATAACACAGCTTACAAATGGTAGTAGCACTATTGGAACTTGGATATTATGAGGCTAAATCCAGCATTTCTTCTACTGCACCTCACTGCCTCTCCAAGGAGTCCAGTTCAAGGGAACAGGGTTAGTGTGTCTTAGGTAGCCTGTCTGGACATGGTGGTGAGGGAATATATACTGAGCATTAGTGGGTTAAGTACAAGAGGGCGCACAGGTTGAGGTTGGGGATCCACAGATCCTTACTTTGCCACTTTCTTCTCCGTGTATTGTTATGTGTTGCCATTTAGAAATAAAAGCACCTTTCCTCAAAGAATAGGCATAATGGCTAGGGCCTTCAACAAACATTCTCATTTAATAAAGATTTATTTAATGCCTATTATGTGAAAGCATTAAGCAAGACTCTGGTACAAAGACAAATATGAAATAGTTTGTCTTCAAAAAGCTGATATTCTATTTGGGGATATGATATGTACAACTTGTTGTTCAGTCACATCAGACTCATCATGATTCCATGGACCATATTACCCATGGGGTTCTCTCGGCAAAGATTCTGGAGAGGTTTGCCATTTCCATCTCCAATGGAGTAAAATAGACAGAGGTTCAGTGACTTGCCCCAAATCACACAGCTAGTAAGCATCTGAACTAAGATCTTCCTAACTCCAGAGGTCCCATGCTCTATCCACTTAGGACCCAGCTGCCTCCTTATATGTACAATAAATAACTAAAAAAGATACACAAAGTCATTTCAACAAGGAGTGCCAATAATGGAGAATAAGCAAAAGTTTTATGCTATGCTTTGAAGGAAGGAAAAGATATTATAAGTCAAAGAGGAGGAAAGAGTATATTCCAAACCTGGAACACCACTTCTACACAGGTACACAGGGTTGAGAGAACCAATTCCAAGTCAGAAAAACAGCTAATAGGAACCGACTGACTGGAAGGAATAACATGTGAAGAGTAATACTGTGAAATAAGGCTGGAAAGGTAGATGGGAGCCGGGGCTTTGTCAAGTTTCACTGACAAATGGATCCTTTCTCTTTGAATGTTTCCAAAAGGGCCTAGTGCCCATCTGGGAACTCCAGGACACTCCCTTCTTGGCAGTGACTAAAGAGTAGCAATGCATCCATCTACCCAGAAAAGTGCTGCATCAGTGCTTTCCACACCTATTCCAATTCACTTTAAAATGGAAAAAAAAAAAAAAGAAAGAAAGAAAGAAAAGAAAAAAACACTCAAAAAGCTCTAAAAGTCTTTCACAGACTCTGAGCAATTAGGTCAATCCCAGAGCTTCAGGAGGCAGCCTTGAGTGGCCTATCAGTAGGTCATTTAGGAAAGCAAAGGCCCAGATGAGATTCTCTTCTTGGTAGTGATGATTAAAGAGAACGGGGGAGTCACCTTGAACACTGGAAAATTTACTAAGTAGGACAACAGTGACAGCCCTCCCCAAGTAGAGAGAAAGAGATAGCTGGAGGTAGAGACCCTGGCAAAGGGAGGGCTAGTTATGTCATGTGGTTCATCCTTTTCAGGTCATTTTCTGTTACAGGATACATGTTTTTCCTCATGATACTGAAAGTTGAAAGAATTTTAAAATGGGCTGAAAAACCTTGTTTCTCACCCACTGCTAAGCCTTCCCGTCAAGGTCTCATTAACCCATGTAACCTCATTTCCTCATTTTTCCTTCAGCCTACACACTGCTATAGCCAGTCCAGTTTTACTGGATCACTGACTCTCAGAGGTTGTCTTTGTACCAGTATTTCTGACCCTGGCACACCTTTGAGAATAGACAAGAGCTGAAAAGGAATTGTCAAAGACGCATTTATTTGTCTCTGATTTGGTGATAACCTGTCATCGTGGCCCAAACAGTTTCCTGCTTTCTGGGGCCCAGACCTCAGGTAGTTCACAGCACAACCAAAACAATACACAAGGTTTCCCTGGGGAAACAAAACATAGAAATATGAATGCAAACATATAGGGAAAGTCAACTAGGTCAGCAAACTCCCTAGAAAATTATTCTGCCATAAAGCAGCCTGGATCATGTCTTACTTTGGTTATTAATAACACAATTCTGCTACTACTTCCAGAGGTTCACTATCCCTTTGTTTTCGTTTGTTGCCCATAGGCAGTCTCAACAAGATATCAGTATCTGATTTAGGATTAATGACAGCAGGAGCTCTTTCCTGTTCCACTCTACAAATGCCCTGCCTATGTGGTTCTATGTAGGGACCACCTTTTTTTTTTTAGGGGAAGAGTAGGAGAACCAAGGTGGAGAACATCTAGATGGCACAGTGGATAGCGAATAGGGCCTGGAATCAGAAAATCCAAAGTTCAAATCTGACCTGGAATACTTACTAGTTATGTAATCCTGGACAAGTTAATTAACTCCTGCCAACTAGAGAAGGAAATGGCGAACCACTCCAATATCTTTGCCATATGTTGGGAGGAATTAAATCTTGGGGGAAGTTAAAAGGCTGAAAGGAAGAGAAAGAGTATTCCAGGCCTGGAGGAAATCCAGGGAGAAGGCAGCTCCAGAGAGAGCAGCAGACACAGAGAGAGAGGTTTAGAAAAACTCTGCAAGCTGATTCCTCCATTCCTGTAACATTTACCAGGATTACCTCAGAGACTGTTCAGGCCTCTTTTCTCCTCAGCATGTGTCACTATCAGAACAACTCACCCAAACTAAAGGCCAGCTTCAGAGAAGCAATATACTGGCAATTTCCTGCCACTGAAAGTAATTTGCCTCAGTCAGGAACCACTCCACGGTGGACACCTCTGATTGACCAGAAGTCAAGTGGCAAACCTGTTTTAATGAAATTCTGGTCAGTGATAATGAAAGTTGATGGCTAGAGAAACAGATATCAGAGCACACTCTCCATCCCAGAAGTGGGAATTTGCCAATATGGGCTTTTTTATTTTTTATTTTTTTTAATTCCTTGAAGGTTAAGCCAAATGAATGTTTTGAACTCTTGGCAGAAGTCACAAGTCCTTTATATTGATAAAAAGCTGTCCAACTCAGTCAGTGATTTGTTTTGGTCTGACAAGCACTGATAAGAAAGTCTGCCTTCCCCTTCCCATCCTAATAGAGATTTTATTGACTTGGATTCCATCCTGTCTCAGCCTTCTTTTGTTTTCTGTCAGATTCTGCCAATAAATGAAGATTTAAAAGGTCATTTGTCAAAGGGAAGTCATACAGTTTATGCTTGTTATTATTATCCTCCCTTCCATTAGAAGGGAAACTCCCAGAGAGCAGGGACTGGTTTTGCTTTTTTGGTATTCCCAGGGCTTAGTATGGTTCCTAGTACATAAGTAATTAGTAAATGTTTGTTGATTGACTGATAGACTTTTTCTGAATGAATTCTATGTCCTCTATGAGTCTGAATCTCCATTATATATGGTTCTGTGGAAATTGTGCTCAGACTGGATTCATTTGCCAGATGACAACTTCCAGCCTTGTGAAAAATATTAGTTCTCACAAATCTCAGACTTCCCACTCCTAGCCCCAAGTCACTGTAGCTTCTTTGTAGAAAGCTGTATATGTACATCAAAGATTTATAGAATTTGAGAATAGAGTGAGACCTTGGCAGCTATTTGGTCAAAGAATCTCCTCTATAATGTAATTGACAAGTGGACATACAACCTCTAATTGAAGACCTTAGGAAAAGGTTAGAGAGGAAGGCCTAAAAGACAGGCTAAGTCTCTTTTCTCCTCATCATGTATCACTAACAGAGCATCCCACCCAAATTAGAGGCCAATTTCAGAGAGACAATAAACCCCAGCAGTTTCCTGCCACTGAAAGCAATTTGGCTCATCCAGGAACCACTCTATGGTGGATATCTCTGAATGACCAGAAGTCAAGTAGCAAATCTGTTTTAATGAAATTCTTGTCAGTAATAATGAAGACTGTTACAGAGACAAGTGAGAGGGAATTTGTCCTGAGGTGACCAACTCCATTTTTAGATAGTTTTTAGATAGATGGCATCAAACTTAAATTTGTTTACAATTTCCACCAAATTGTTCCTTGTTCTGTTCTCTTGGGCCAAAACAGAACAAATTTAAATTCTTCTCCACAAGACAATCCTTCTAATACCTAAGAATTGGATTCAAGACCTTTTACCATCTTGGGATACTCTCCAGTTTAATCAAAAGTCCTCTTAAATCATGATTCCAGAACTGAATGTAAAGCTCCAGATAAAATCTGGTGAGAGCAGAGTACAATGGGACAAACATCTCCTTATTTCTGTGCAGTATGACTGTAGAATCTTAACAATTCAGAACACTACTCACTATACTGGCAGTAGGTGGTCAAGTGGATAAAGATCTGGACCTGAAGTCAGGAATATCCTAGTTCAAATGCTGCCTCATAGACTTACTAACAAGCCATTTAACCCTGTTTGTCTCAGTTTCTTCGTCTGTAAAATGAGTTAAAGAAATAGCAAACCTCTCCAGTATCTTTGCCAAGAAAATTCCTAGTGAGATTATGAAGGGTGGGACGTAACTAAAGAATAATACAATGTGAATGGAAAGTAATCTCAGAGGTAAAGGGGGAAGTAATCAGGAAGGGCTTCCTACAAAGGTGGTAATTGATCTGAGTGCTAAAGGAATCCAAGAGGCTGATAGATACAAGGAGGGAGAACATTCCAAACTATGATCTAGTTGGCTTTTTTGGCTCCCACATCACCCATATTGAGTTTGGAATAACTAAAATCCCCAGATCATTTTTAGAACAATTGCTTCCTACATATTCCTCCCCCATGTTATATTTGTAAATTTTATTTTTGTGTTTGCCTAGGTACAACAATATTTACCCCTCATCAGATATCATCTTGTTTGATTCAACTCAATGTTCTAAAGTGTCAAAATGGGGGGCAGGTAAGTGGTGCAATGGATAGAGCACCAGCCCTGACGTCTGGAGGACCTGAGTTCAAATCTGGTCTCAGACACTTAATATTGCCTGGTTGTGTGACTCTGGGCAAATCACAACCCCAATTGCCTCAGAAAAAAAAAAGTGTCAAAATATCATATCCAACAAATTTACCTATAATATTGAATGATAAAAAATGGACATTCACCAAACTTGCAAATTTTCAGGACTTTGTATCAACCAAACCCGAATTTAAAAGAAAATTTAACACATAAGAGCCAATATCAAATATCAGTTTCAAGGACAGCATGGACAAATTGTTTGCTTTTTTTTTTTTTTTTTTTTTTTAACATGGGAAAGGTGTATACCATATGCTTAAGATTGGCATCAACAATAGAGTAACTCAAAAGAAAGATTGGGGCAGAGTTAAGGTAAAAATAGTAATTGTGTTATACAAATGAAGTGCAGAGGATGAATAGATATAGAGGCATTAGAGGGGAGAGGACTTATAGTTCTGAAAATCTACTCATATGGAAAATGGGTTAAATAAGTAACACTATATATATCATGAAGGGTTTTGTATCCTCCAAAATCTATAAAGAAATAAGGGGGGATAGATGGGCAGACAGAGAAGCAAAGGGTGAGGGAAGAAGACAAGGGAGGAATTTATGGGTGGGGGAAGGTTAAGTTAAGGAGCAGAATTAACACAAAGAGTAGACATAGGAAAATATATGTATGTGGATTGGATGGGGGAGGATGTGTATTTGTATGTATGTATATGTCTATAGCTACATGTGCATACATGAATATATCCTTTCTTAACTATAGCCTGTTTACCTGGAGAGACTTGCATGAACTGATGCTGAGTGAAATGAGCAGAACCAGGAGATCATTATATACGGCAACAACATACTATATGATGATCAATTCTGATGGATATGGCTCTCTTCAACAATGAAATGTTTCAAACCAGTTCCAATTGTTCGGTGAAGAAAGCCATATACACCCAGAGAGAGAGATATATGAAATGTGGACCACAACATAACATTTTCACAGTCTCTATTGATGTTTGCTTGCATTGTGTTTCCTTTATCTGATGTCTTTTGTGTAGATACGATTTTTTTTGAACAACAATGATAAGTTTGGAAATATGTATACATATATTCGATTTATCAAGTATTTTAACATAATTAACATGTAGTGGATATCCTGCCATCTAGGGGAAGGTGGGGAGTTGGGGGGAAAAATTTGTAACAGAAAGCTATGTAAGGGTTAATATTGAAGAATCACTCATACATATGTTTTGCAAATAAAATAAAATTTAAAAAAAACAAAAAAAAACCAAAAAAAACTATAGCCTATTTAGGGGTAAAGGGAATGGAAGGGGAGGAAAAGAATAAAGTAAAAAAAAAGGTGCACAGCAGAGAACAAAAGAACAATTTACAAGGAAGTAAAGAAAAAATGGACACTCATGAATATAATTTTTTCTAGTAATACATATGCTTTCTTGAACTAGTAATTTGTTGTTATTTTTTTTTTTGAATCCTCCCTAATGTTCTGCTGGACACATGACAATGTTCTCTTTTGTTTTATTTTTATTTGTATTCCTTTTCTGTTTTTCTTTTTTTTCTTATTCTGTTTTTTTTAATAAAATAAATAAACAAAAAGATAGTGAAGATCTCCAAAATTAGAAAAAGAGCATACCATCTATGCCTGTGTCCAAATCATTGAAAAAAATATGAAATAGTCCAGATTCTTGGGATGCTCCATTGCTTCATTGACAGAGCCATTAATTACTACTCTGAGTCTGGCAATTCAACCAGTTCTGAAGCCATCTTCTCCACAAAAAATAGAATGAGCTACTTCATCCAAAGCTTTCATAAAATCTCGGCAAATCATATCAATAGCATTTCTCTCATCTTCTGTGTTAGTAATCCTGTCACAAAAGGAAATGAGGTTCATATGACATGACCAGTCCACTCCAGATGAAGACCTGCTAATTCTGTAATCACTACGTCCTTCTGATTCTGGATATTCACCAATATCTCCTTATTGATCCATCCTAGAGTTTTCCTAGGAATTGACATTAAATTCACAGATCTAAAGGTTACAAACTGCTCACTTTTTAAAAGTAGAACAACATTTGTCCTTCTCCAAGCTTGTAGCACCTCTTTTATTCTCTACAACCTATTAAATACCACTAGATAGCAGTTTAGCAAATAATGTCATTTTTTTCAAGACCCTAGGATGTAGTTCACATGGGTCAAATGATATGGATTTTTCAAGGGAGACTAAGTCATTGCTTACTATCTCCTTATTTATCTTGGGCATTAACTCCCTATTAATCATTTTTATTCTTTCATTTCCAATGAACAGTTCATTCTCCTTTGCAGAGAAAAAAATGAAAGATTATGAGAAATGGATTTATTTGGAGTATAAAAATTTGGATAAATGAAACTTAAATTGAAACCCACAGAGTGGTTGGGTGGAGGTTACAAAGAATGTAAGAATGTAAGCTCTTTAGGGGCAGGGAGTGGATTGAATGGGAAACACCCTATTCTGTTAAGCTTTTGACAGACTCACACCTTAGAAACCCAGCCAATGGGGAAAAGGGTTAGGAAATGAAAGGAGAATTCACACAGGGGAATAAAAAAAAAAAAAGGAATGCCTTTTGCCTGGGGTGTGTCTCTCTCTAAATTCCTACTTTTCCTTTCAGAGACTGTGCACCCTTCCTTATGAGAAAAACAACCTTTTTCCTACACTCATATTTGGACTTCTGATTGTTTTAGGAGTCACTATTGTCCCACACAAGCTAATGTGGAAAAGATCCTGATGTTGGGAAAAATTGAAGACCAAAGGAAAAGGGGATGGCAGAGGATGAGATGGATAAATAGCAAGGAACATGAATTTGGATAGACTTTGGGAGAGAGTGAAGACTAGGAGGTCCTGGCATGTTATGGTCCATGGGGTCATAAAGAGTTTGATATGGCTAAACAGTTCTGCCTTCTCTCTCTCATCAGTTATTGTCCTATCCACCCCAAACATAGGTCCTATCCATTCTCTAATCCTTTTCTTCTCAATGTAGTTCTTAAAAAAAACCTTTTTTTTGGTTATCTTTAGTTTCTCTCATTAGCTGCTCTTTGTACACAGTGTTCCCGCCTAACACTTTTTACAGGATTTGCCACATTCACATTCATTCTCTATTAACTGAATTTTCTTCAGCATTCTGTGCTGAAACACAGAATTTTTAAAACATCTAAGCTCAGTTTAAATGAGTTGCCTAGCACAGTTACTGGTATATATTAGGTGCTTAATAAATTTTTGCTTCTTCTCTCCTTTTTCCTATGGGCCACATTGGTCTCTTCAAACTTCATTTTTTCTCCTCAATGGGATTTTTTCCCTGATGCCTTTAGAATTTCATTTTCTCATCTATGCTGGACTGACTCCCCCTAAAGCATTTTATACCATGAGTTCCTCAGCTATCTTTTCCTCTGAGCTTTTTAAAATCCACTTTCCAAAACTCTAGGGTGCTTTTCAGCCTACCTCTGGATTTCTTCTCCTTTATCACAAACTCTGAGATGTAGCAGTCATTCCCATCAGAGTCTCCATTATTCCCACACTAACAATCTATTCTTCTTTGTTGATGAGAATTTTGTGTAAACAACTGGAGATCAGAGACACTTTTGTCTTTATACCTCCAGTTAGTTAGTTACTGTCCTTTTTTCTTTCTCAAAGAGAACCAAAATGAAACCACTATTTTAGACTCAAGTTACAGCATGTCCGACTGTGGCTGATCAGACCAATATGAGCTTGGAATGGTGTACCACAGGGCAGATACAAATAGTCCATATGAACATTTGGATTGGCATTTCTAACTTTGCATATCTTGCATTTCTTCTGGGCTAATTCAATTCTGCTTTGTTCATGGAGCACCTTTTTTGATGAAAACACACCATGCTGGGCAGTTCTGTGCCAATGTCTCCGAGCACAGTATCTATACACAGGAGGTGAGTAATAAATGCTTATTGGTTAATTGATTGACCAATTGATAGTGTCATAAAACAGTTCATTCTCCTTTGCAGAGAAAAAAATAAGATTGTGAGAAATGGATTTCTTTGGAGTATATAATTTGGAGTATAAAAATTTGGAGAAACGAATTTAATTTAATTCAATTTAAAGTCAATTTAAATTCATATTGACTTAAAGTCAAACCAGATATCATCACTTTAATCCAGCATTCTTTCTATTAATATCATGCTATTAATACTATTCTAGTATGTCCCTGTCTTATTCCTCAACTATATAAACTGAATTTCAATTACTTTTATTCCTCCCCTATCATCCATCCAGTACCTGTCATAGAATTTGCCCACCTAAGAAATGCCAGGTGAATGGATGTCTGTGATTATGCCTGTCCCTAAGAGGGAGAGCACAGGTACTGATACTAACACTGAAGGACCAATGTCTGATTTCAGAGTGTTTCCTAGGAGCAGGAGCAGAAGCTTAGGGTGCTGAAGGCAAATTTCCTGTCCTAAATAATTGCTCTGGGGCTGTGTGCATTGTTGTGCACATATCCCCTTCTTGCTGGAACTTTGCAGATATGTTTCCCTCAAATATTTCCATTCAAGGTTCTCTCAGGGGAAAGGTGAGTGTGGAAAATCACATCAAAAACAATAAGCATTTACTAACTGGCTCAGATCTTTTGTCTTCTAGCCAAAGGGCAGGCATTCACTGTGTTTTGGTTGAAATGCACTAGATTTCAAATTAGAGGACCTAGATTCTATTTCTTTCCACCTATAATCTGTATGATTCTGCAAAATTACTTCCCATCTTTAGGCCTCAGTTTCCTCATGTGTAAAATAAGAATAAGGGAAGGGGAGCTAATATTTGCATAATATTTTAAGGTTTACACAGGAAATATTTACAAATATTTCACTCTATCCTCATAAGATACTATTATTTTCTTCATTTTACAGATGAGGAAATTGTTGAGGGGTAAGATACCTTAACAGTGATGGGGTCCCCATGCCAGTGTTACAGGTTTTGCAAAAGAATTCACAGTCCCAGTCTCCAAGCGAGGTTTGGCAAAAATAGATTTATTTTCACTAAGAAGCTCTTTCTCTCAGTGGGCCCCTTCCTGATTAGGAAGATAGCAAAGATTGGGATACAGAGTTTTGCTTTTATTTAGCTTTCTATGGCTTGGGGTTAGGGAGTGATTTGAGGGGCTAATTTCCAAATCAATAAGGGTGGTGATTATTTCCCAGGCCAAAGTGATTTCCAGATCAATTGGAGGTGGGAGTTTCCCCGAGGGAACCAGGTAGGAGGGTGGGGACCACTTAGGAATTTTCCCAGAGGCTGAAGGAGTTGAGATTCCGAATTTTTCCAACCCAGCCCCCCCACCCCCAATATCTTCCCACCCCCAAAGATCAGGGGGACACAGAATCATGGAATCAAGCAAATACAACTAAACAAAGCAATCATACTGAATGAGCAACTTACATTTCAGGGAACACAACTTTTAAAGTTTTAGGGGAGTAGAGGCAGGATTTGGGAGTAAGGGGAGAAACCAGGAAAGAGTTGGGGAGATCAAGGGAGGAGCCGGGTAGAATCCACCTGGCTGACCAAATCCCAGACCTTTCTAAAAATATGCCAGTCAAGATCTCCAAAGTTGTTGTGGCTGTCTTTAATGATACTAATTAGACATTCTCAGAGGTTGGAGTTCTAAACTTTAGAAAACCAATGGCCCTCACATTTTAAGAATTTCAACCTCACATTATTCTACACAAACAGGACAGTCTAGGAGAACTAGCTTCCTTTATATACCCTTTTGTGTACTTGATTGTGGTTGATAATAGTAGAATGGGCTCCTTTTAGCCCTCCTGATAAAGGAAAAAAATAAACTGGTTCCCATCATTGGGATTAAGCATTTTGATATTATATGTGGGATGATATTGTAAATGTGTGATAAAGTAGGTCTACATCATAAAACAATGGGAAATTAGTTCTATGTTTCATGCAATGTATTTATAGTATATAGCTATAGTCCTTTAGCTTTAACAGGAGCTTTTGTATTAACTTACTATCTTTGCATCATCTTTTAGGAACCCAGGCTTCTATAATTCCAAATCTGTTCCATGTCACCACTACCACCCCTCTTTCCATCTCTTTGTTTTTATGTTGCCTCCCTTATTAGAATGTGAATTCCTTGAGAATAAAAGCTATCTTGCTTATGATTATATCCTAGCATTAAACAATTTATCACCATGCTTGCATATAATAAACACATTATACTTTATCTTTCTATCCATCTATCAGTCTATCTATCTAGAATCTTATAGTCCTGTAGTTTTTCCCTCATCTGCCACATGATAGCTATATGATTTTTGGTAAATCACTAGATTTCTGTGGGCCACAGTTGTCCTAATTATCAAGTAAACTTAACAAGTACCCACCTTCACATGAGCACACACACACACACACACACACACACACACACACACACACACTCTTCTCCTGGTTTCCCTGATTTCCTTCATATTCAAACTAAAATCTCATCTTTAGCAAGAAGCTTTTCCCATTCCCAGACTCTCTAAATTCTAATGCCTTCCCTATGTTGATTGTCACCAATTTATTCTATTTATACATAGCTATGTTCTTCATTCTCAAAGAGTACAATTACATCAAGGTGTGTGGGACTGGGAGCTAGACTCCTTTACCCAAACTGACTTTTCAGAGGCATCTTCAGATACAAACAGGAAACATTTATTTGATCCAAGAATACCAAATAAGCAGCCCACCATGGTGTGTGACCCTGGGCTGGATAACAGGGAGTGAATTATATAGCAAAAAGACGACTTCATTGGATGGACTAAAAAGGAAGTAACCATTGACCAATGGTCAGCAATGTGGTCTACTTCCTATAGATCATGTAACTCCCTGCAACTTAGACCTAAGGATTGACCTTTTCTGCCCTACCACCCTTTGAGAATAGGGTTCACATGACTTCCTGAAATTCAGGCCTAAGGGCTTCCAGCCTCTGAGAAATCTTTATCTGGTCTCCTTGAAAGGTGATGTTATGACATGCAAATGAATTGGATTTAAATGAGAGAGGGCTGGCAACGGCCAGCCTCTCTCCACTGGATTCATCGTGGTTCAATGGCAAGACATTGATCAGGACAACCGGAGATGAACTGGCATGTAGTGAGAGAATTTGGCTTTTTTAAGCTAAGATCTTTACCATTTTGACATAAGCAACACCTATTCAATGATCAAGGCTAGGTAAGAAGTGAATCAGAGAATGGCCTCTTTAACCTAGTCTGGGAAAGAAAGACCCTCAGGGTTTCTGACCAAAACAGAAACAATCACTGTATTCCATCTGAGCCAGCAAGGCTCAAGTAATGGCCAAGTTAGGGTTGGACTGGGACTTACTGTTGGCCAGTTAAGGAAAGCCAGAGTGATTTGGGTTTTAGATGTGGCCCTTAAGAAAGAAACCTAGTTTGTAAAACTCAAAATATCTTGCTAGATTTCAGTGATCCAAATTTACATTCCTTTGGGAAAAGCAACAGAGTAATAGCTATTTATGGGGCAGCTAGATGGCAAAGAGGATTGAATACTGGACTTGAAGTCAGGAAGATTGATCTTCCCAAGTTCAAATCTGACCTCACACACTTTCTAGCTTTGTGACCCTGGGCAAGTCACTTCACATTGTTTGCCTCAGTTTCCTTATCTATAAAATGAATTGCAGAAGGAAATGGCAAAACACTTCAGTATCTTTGCCAAGAAAACCCCAAATGCAGTCACAAAGAGTTGAACACAACTAGAATAATGTGAGTCCCAATCTTTTAAAACCCAATATATTTCACAATTGAAATGACTAAGCACAAAGCTATTTGCATTTTGTCTCCCCCTTTAGATTGTGAGCTCCTCAAGGGCAGGGACTGTCTTTTGCCTTTCTTTATATCTCTAGTACTTAGTACTGTGCTTGACAAAGGTACTGAATAAGTGTTCAGTGGCTAATAGACTGAAATATATACAAAACATAACAGAAATTCTCATCTTCCCTTTCTCTTTTACTTAACATTCTTTCACTCTCCAAATTGCTAGTCAAGGAAGATACAGATAAAGACTTATCAGACAGAAGACTATAATTCACTTTCTTTTTTTATTTTTATTTATTTATTTATTGCTTTTTGCTGAGGCAATTGAGGTTAAGTAACTTGCCCAGGGTCACACAGCTAGGAAATGGTAAGTGTTTGAGACCAGATTTGAACTCAGGTCCTCCTGACTTCAGAGCTGTTGTTCTCTCCACTGTGCCACCTAGCTGCTGTATTATTCACTTTCATTGATTCTCCTGGGTACAAATAATATGATGAAATAAAATCTGGAAAACAAAATCTTGATAAAGATTTTGAAATCTTTTGCTAGAAACTGAAAATTCCAAGGACATAATAGATGTCATCACTACTCCCAAAAGAAGCCAAGGGCTTTTGAAAAGAAAAGAAAATTTGAGAAGTGAGGAGTGAATAGCTAATTAAGAAGATAATAAGAATGAGATTTAAATTCCTAGATCACAACATTAAATATAGGAATGGCAGGGATTTAAAGCAATATACAGGGATAAAGTGTCTAACAAGGGTTAGGAAGAATGTATTTTTCAATTATCTTGAAAATCTAATCAAAAAAGCTTTAAACCAAAAACAAGAGGAAAATAGAAAATTAATTATGTAGATCCACCAAGCCAGTGATTTTAGAAAGGATCAAAGATGAATAAGAGTTGAAAAGCTTAGAAGTTGACAGGAAACAAAATTTGAAAAGTTAGCAGTGACCTCAAATGTTTCTACACAAATGCAAGATAAACATGTGCAAGATGATCTAGTTCTCTTAACACAAGGAGGTAAATTTGATTTATCACTGACCTTTTATGGGATAAGACTCATGCTTGGAATACGGCTTTGAAAAAGTATCCAAAGGGGCAGTTAAATGATACAGTGGATAGAGCACTGGTCCTGGAGTCAAGAGGAAGATTATTCCTTAATTTAAAAGAAACTAGGATAATGAAAGGCGAGTTTGTGACAAATTTAAGGAACAGGCAATATTTGTACTGCATAAGAGAAGCCTGGTAATGAGGGAAGGAATATACAATTATCTTCAAAATCTTAGAAGGCTGGCAGGTAGAAGAAAGCTTAAATTTGTTTTGCTTGGAGTTGGAGGGCAGAATAAAGAGTAATAAGTCAAGTGTTCTGGTGCAATCTGCAGGATGAAGTCGGTCCCCTTTTTGGTGAAAATTAAGGCAATATTTTCTCCTTTTCCCACTTGTGTAGTACCTTTCCCATTCCCTATATTTTAAGAATCATTGATAGTGGTATAGTAATTACAGATGCCTATTCTTTCAGGACCTAAGGATGTAGAACATCAGAGTCATGTGACTTTAATTCATCTATGGAAGTCAGGTGCTGTCTCTTTCTTTCTCTCTTTTTTTAATTTTAAAATATTTTTTCCAATTACATGTAAAGACAATTTTCAATATTCATTTTTAAAAAAATTTTGAGTTCCAAATTTTCCTCTCTTCTTCCCTCCCTTCCTTTCTATTTTCCCAAGAGGGCAAGCAATCTGATATAGGTTATATTTGTACAATAATGTAAAACATAATTCCCACATTAGTCATGCTGTGAAAGAAGAAATAGAACAAAAGGGAAAAAGGTGAAAATAATATACTTCGATCTGCATTCAAACTCCATCAGTTCTTTCTGTGGATGTGGATAGAATTTTCCATCGTGAGTCAGTATTTTCTTAATATCCCCTAATTTATTGTGGTTATCAACTTGCTATTAGCTATATTTATTCTGTCCTTTTCAGAATCTAGGTATCTCCTTGGCAAAGAAAACAGAAGCAAATAAGAATTGAATAACTCTGCCTTCTCTCTCCTCAGATATCGTTATCCTACCTATTCTAAGAAGTGGTCCTATGCCTTTTTTTACCCTATAGATCTTTAAATATATATATATATATATACATATATATGTATATATACACACAAAACACACACACACATATATGTATACATACATATATATACACACATACATATATATATATATATAAAATCTCTTTAGCTCTCTTCACTAGAGGAGAATAATGTTCCAAATGAGAGAGTAGTTGCTAAGTGAGGCAATGATGGAGTGCTAAATCTGGAGACAGGAAGACCTGAGTTCAAATATGGCCTCAGATAGTTACAACTGTATAACTTTGACACTTAACATGCTGTTTGCCTTAGTTTTCCCAACTGTAAAATTAAAATCATAATAGCACCTATCCTGCAGGGTTGTTGCGAGGGTCAGATGAGATATTTATAAGATGCATTTAACAAAGGGCCTAGCACATAATAGGATTTATATAAATGCTTATTGCATTCCCTGCTCTCTCATAACACATTAAAAATAAAGTTTATTAGAATTTGGCCCCTAATGATGCATAGAACATATAACCTATGCCATGCTGGGGAATTCAAAAGGTCTACTCAAGCTTAAAGAAACAATGTAATTAGGATACAACTTTGTAACCCATGCTCTTTGGTCCTGTTCTCCAGTTCTTTCTGTTAACAACTTGTGATTTGGATAGTCTTGATTTTCCTTAAGTCAGAGGTTCTCAGAGCAGCTAGATAATTCAGTAGATAGAAGAGAGGTTTTAGAGTCAGGAGTTCAGATTCAGCCTTTGGCACTTTCAAGGTGTAACCCTGGGCAAATCACCAAATCCCATTTTATTCAGTTTCCTCATCTGCAAAATAAACTGGAGGAGGAAATGGCAAACTACTACAAAATCTTTACTAAGAATACCCTAAATGGAGTCACAAAGAGGTGGTAAGACTGAACAACAAAAGGGTTCCCAAGTTTTTTAAGGTCAACATGTTAAAAAATTTCTTTTCAAGAAACTCCATATAAAATAGTAGTTACATTGTTAATATCTGTTGATGTGGAAAATAAGCAATGACCTTCCCCAGCTGATAAATGGTCAAAGTATATGAACAGCCAATTTTCACATATAGAAATTAAAGTCATTTAAAATCGTATAAAAAATGCTCTAAATCACCAATGATTAGAGAAATGCATATTAAGACAACTCTAACTGGCTAAGATGACAGGAAAAAATGATAAATGTTGGAGGGGATATAGGAAAACTGGGACACTAATACATATTGGTAAAGTTGTGGATTGATCCAACTATTCTGAAGAGCAATTTGGAACAATGCCCAGATGGCTATCAAACTCTGCATAATCTATGATCCATCATGTTACTATCTGGTCTGTATCCCAAAGAGATCATAAAAGAGTAGAAAAGACCCAGATGTGCAAAAATGTTTGTAACAGTTCTTTTTTTGTTGTTGTGGCAAGGAAATGGAAATTGAGTGCATGCCCATCAATTGGAGAATGCCTGAATAAGTTATATGGTATATGAATGTAATGAAATATTATTGTTCTATAAAAAGTAATGAGCAGTCTGATTTCAAAAAAGCTGAAAAAAACAAAATCAGAACACTGCACAGTAACAACAAGATTATGTGATGATTAACTATGATAGACTTGGCTCATCTCACCAATATGGTGATTCAAGAGAATTCCAATAGATTTGAGATGGAAAATGCCATCTGCATCCAGAGAGAGAGAACTATAGAGACTGAATATAGATCAAAGCATAGTATTTTCAGCTTTTGTTTGTTTTCTTTCTCATGCTTTTTTCCTTTTTGGTCTGATTTTTTTGTTTGTTTGTTTGTTTAGCAACTTAACAAATATGGAAATGTGTTTAAAATTATTGTGCACATATTACCTATATCAGATTGCTTGCTGTCTTGGGGAAGGGGAGGTAAGGGAGAGGAGAAAATTGAATCCAAGCATAACAGGCCAGATTTGACCAGGCCAACCCAATGCAGGGCAGAAGCCTGCAGTTCTGGCCCCAGCAAAGTGTGAAGCCCCTGTCACCCTGTAGAGGAAGCTCAGAACAAACTCCCCTGTGCCCCAAGAGCAAACTTCAACCTTTAAAAAATAAGCAAAAAAGCAAAAAAGAACTCTGACCATAAATAGCTATTATGGAGACAGGGAAGAACAGAATCCAAACTCCGAGGGCACTAAAGGCAAAATACTTCCAGATGAAGCCTCAAAGGGGGATATGAAATGATTTTCAACTCAAAAGATTCTCTTGGAAGAATTTGAAAAAGGATCTTAAAAGGGAGAAGAAAAATGGAGAAAGGAAATGAGAGCTTTGCTGGAGAGTTTGGAAAAGGAAACACAAAAATTGACTAATAAAAACAACTCCTTAAAAATTACATTTAGTGAAATGGGGGGAAAATATATATTCTATACATTCTAAAGAAAACCACTTCTTAAAAATAGATGTGGTGAAATGGAAAAAAAAAAACTTGAAAAATAGAAATGGTAAAATGGAAAAAGAGAACAACTCTTTAAAAAATGGAATTGGTAAAATGGGGAAAAAAATCCAATGAACAAAACAACTTCTTTAAAAGTACAATTTGCAAAAGGAGGTAAAAAAGCCAACTGAAGAAAATAATTCACTAAAAATTAGAATTGGACAAATGGAAATGAATGACTCAATGAAACATCAAGAATCAGTCCAAAAAATGAAAAAATAGGAAAAAATGTAAAAAAAAACCTCACTGGAAAAACAACTGACCTGAAAAAATAGATTTAGGAGAAGAGACAATATGAGAGTTATTAGACTACCTGAAAACCACAATGAAAAAAAAAGAGCCTGAACAACATCTTTCAAGAAATCATTAAGGAAAACTGCCCCGATATCCTAAAACCAGAGGGGAAAATAGTCATTGAAAGAATCCACCTATCACCCCCTAAAAGAGATTCAAAATGAAAACCCCCAGGAATAATGTAGCTAAATTTCAGAATTATCAGATCAAGGAGAAAATATTGCAAACAACCAGAAAGAAACAATTCAAATATCAAGGAGCCACAATCAGGATTACTCAGGACCTAGCAGCTTCCACTTTAAAGAATTGAAAGACCTGAATATGTTATTCTAGAAGGCAAAGCAGATTGGACTGCATCCAAGAATCAATTACCCAGCAAAATTAAGCATTACCTTTCAGAGAAAAAGAAGGATATTCGATGAAATAGGGGATTTTCAATTATTTTTTCCTAGGAGATATTTCATATTTTCTTCTATTTTTTCATTTTTTTGTTTTTGTTTGACTGATTCTTGAAGTCTAATTGAGTCATTTACTTCTATTTGTTCAATTTTAATTTTTAAAGTATTATTTCCTTTAGTTATCTTTTTTTAGCTCCTTTTGTAGCTGGCCAATTGAATTTCTTGGTTAGATGCATTCTTTTTCCATTTTGCCAATTTTTTTTTTTAGTGAATTGTTGTCTTTTTCCAATTCACCATTTTTATTTTCCAGTGAATTGGTGATTTTTTCCATTTTGCCAATTTTATTTTTTAGTGAATTGTTTTCTTTTTCCAATTCACCAGTCCTGTTTTCCAGTTATTGACATCTCTGTTGCACTGATCTCAATTTATTTCCCCATTCTTCTTCTAGCTCTCTTTTGAGATTCTTTATGCAATCTTCCAGGAAAGCCTTCTGAAAAGGGGTCCAGCTCATATCCGCCTTTGTGACTTCCTCTGGGATTGTTTTCAGAATCTCAGGATCTGGGGACTGCTCTACTTTCTCTCTGTAGAACCTGTCTTTGGTGAGAGCTCTCTTCTGCTTTTTGCTCATGTTTTTGAGCTGTAAGAAGTTTAGGTCTGGATCACTTGAGGTCTGAATCACTAGCAGGGAATTCTGCTGTTTCAATTTGCCCTGGGGCAGTTTGCCGAGTTGACTTCCGGAGCAGGGCTTGGCTAGATCTACACTAGGACCACGCTTTCAGGTGCTCTCAATTCACTCTTTATCAGAGGCAGATCTTCCAAAGCACCTGCCCGCAAGGAGTGCAAAGTGGCCAAGGCATCTCCCAGGGATTTCCTGGGTGCCTAAAATCCTCCCCTCTGTTGCAGCCCGACTTCCACCCCAGGCGCGCTGGCATCTGATCAGGACCAGCAGCCAATTCCCCTGTGACTGACCTCTGGAGTTTTTTCAAAGTAGATTTTTGATAGAAATGTGTTGTAGTCCAAGTGTTTGGTGGAGCCCTACACCAGAACCAGTTCGGAGGCTCAATTTGTCTGGGTCTGAGGGAAGGTCTCAGGAGCTCACAGACAATGCTGTCTGCAGTTCACCATCTTGGCTCTGCCCCCGGATTTTCAATTATTTTTTGATGAAAAGACCAGAGCTGAACAGAAAATTTTATTTTCAAATACAGAACTCAAAATCATAAGAAGGTAAAAAGGTAAGGATTAAAAACCTATGTGTGAGTGTGTGTTTTTTTTTTTTTTTTTTTTTTTTTTTTGTGGAGGCAATTGGGGTTAAGTGATTTGCTCAGGGTCACACAGCTAGGGAATGTTAAGTGTCTGAGACCAGATTTGAACTTAGGTCTTCCTGACTTCAGGGCTGGTGCTCTATCCACTGCGCCACCTAGCTGCCCCCAAAAACCTATGTTTTTTAAAGGTTAAAATGTTTACATCCCTACATTGGAAGATGATATGTGTAACCCTTGAAAACTATATTTGTTAGAAGTATACTTAAAGGGTGTAGATATAAGTTAACTTTAATGTGATGATATAAAAAAACTGGGGTGGAAAAGGGATTGTACTGGAAGAAGAGAGAAGGGAAGATAAAATGGGGGTAAATTGTATCACATGAGGAGGCAAAAAAGACCTATTACACTTGAGGAAAAGAAGGGAGGGAATGATCCTTGTTTCAACCTTAATCTCATCAGATTTGGCTTAAAAAGAGACTATCATGCATATTTAGTTTGGTTTAGAAACTTGTCTCACACTATAGAAAAGTGGGAAAGGAAAGGGGGAAAGATATGGGGAAGTTAATAGAAAAAAGGACAGAAGTAAAGGGGCAAAGGGATAAGAAAGAGTGAGGGGCTGAAAAAAAGGAAGGGCAGATTGAGAGAGGTGGTTCTCAAAAGCAAAACTGGTAAGCAGGAAAAGGTGGAAAGCAGAGAGAAAAATTTAACTTGGGAAGATAGGTTGGTAGGAAATATAGAGTTAATCATTTTAACTAGGAATGTGAATGGAATGAACTCTCCCATAAAATGGAAGCAGATAGCAGAGTGAATTGAAAGCAAGAATCTTACGATATGTTATTTAGAAGAAACATTTGAAGCAGAGAGATACATATAAAATAAAGGTAAAAGACTAGAGCAGAATCTATTATGCTTTAACTGAAGTTAAAAAAAAAAAAGGCAGGGGCAGTGATCCCAGTCTCAGATCAAGAAAAAGCAAAAATAAATCGAATTAGAAGAGACAAGAAAGGAAACTATATCTTGCTACAGGGCACCATAGATAGTGAAGTAATACCAAGATTAAACATATCTGCACCAAGTGGTATAACATCCAAATTTCTAGAGAAGTTAAGAGTTTCAAGAAGGAATAGACAACAAAAATATAGTAGTGGGGGATCTCAACCTCTCTCTATCCGAACTAGATAAATTGAAACACAAAATAAACAAAAAAGAAGTTAAGAAGGCAAATAGAATTTTAGAAAAAATAGGTATGATAGATCTATGGAGAAAATTGAATGGAGACACAAAGAAGTATACTTTTTTTTTTATCAGTGGTACAGGGAACCTGCCAAAAATTGACCATGTATTAGCACATAAAAACCTCACAATCAAATTCAGAAAGGCAGAAATAGTAAATGCATCCTTTTCAGATCACAATGCAATAAAAGTCACATGTAATAAAGGATCAGGGGAAAATGGACCCAAAATTAATTGGAAACTAAATAATCTAATCTTAAAGAATGAGTGGGTAAAACAACAAACCATAGAAACAATCTATAAATTTATCTAAGAGAATAACAATAATGAGGCAACATTCCAAAATTTATGGGATGCCTCTGAAGTAGTTTTTTTTTTTTTGTTGTTTTGTTTTTGTTTTGTTTTTTTTTTGCTGAGGCAATTGGGGTTAAATGACTTGCCCAGGGTCACCCAGCTAGGAAGTGTCTGAGACCAGACTTGAACTCAGGTCCTCCTGACTTCAGGTCTGGTGCTCTATCCACTGCGCCACCTAGCTGCCCCCTGAAGTTGTTTTTAAAGAAAATTTTATATCTCTAAATGTTTACATGAATAAAATAGAGAAAGAGAAGATCAATTAATTGTGCATGCAACTAAAAAAGCTAGACCAAGAACAAATGAAAATCCCCAAATTAAATGCCAAATTTGAAATTATGAAAATAAAAAGATTGATAAAACTGAAAGTAAGAAAGCTATCAAATTAATAAACAAAAGTAAGAAGTAGTTTTATGGGGGAAAAATAGATAAACTTTTAGTTAATTTGATTAGAAAAAATAAAGAATAAAACCAAATTATCAGTATCAAAAATGAAAAAGGTGAACTTACCACCAATGAAGAGGAAATTAGAGCAAAAATTAGAAGCTATTTTGCTCAACTGTATGCCAATAAATCTGATAATCTAAGTGAAATGGAAGAAAACTTACAAAAATATAGATTGCCCAGATTAAGAGAAGAAAATAAATTACTTAAATAGTTCCATTTTAGAAAAAAAAAATATTAAACAAGCTATTAATGAATTCTCTAAGAAAAAAATCCCAAAGGCCAATGGAATAACAAGTAAATTCTGCCAAACAATTCCAATTCTATGTAAACTATTTAGAACAATGAGGAAGAAGGAATGCTATCAATTCTTTTTATGATCCAGATACAATGCTGATAGTTAAACCAGGAAGGGCCAAAACAGAGAAAGAAAATTGTAGATGGATTTCCCTAATGAATATTGATGCAAAAATCTCAAATACATTAGCAAAGAGATTACAGCAATTCATTACCAGGATAATACACTAACCAAGTAGAATATATACCAGGAATGCAGGGCTGGTTCAATATCAAAAAAAAAAACAAAAAACAACCTATTAGCATAATTGACTATATTGACAACAAAACTAACAGAAATCATACAATTATATCAATAGATGCAGAAAAAAAAACTTAAGAAAATCCAACACCCATTCCTATTAAAAACACTAGAGAGCATCAAAATTATGGAGTTTTTCTTAAAATTATAAGTAGCATCTATCAAAAACCATCAGCAAGCACCATATGTAATGGGAATAAACTAGAAACATTCCCAATAAGATCAGGGGGGAAGCAAGGCTGCCCACTATCACCATTACTATTCAATATTGTATTAGAAATATTACCTGTAGGAATAAGGAAAGAAAAACTTGAAAGAATTATAGTAAGTAATGAAGAAACAAAATTGTCACTCTTTGTAAATGATATGATGCTATACTTAGAGAATCCTAGAGAATTAACTAAATAATTACTAGAAACAATTAACAACTTTAACAAAGTTGCAGGATATAAAATCCAGATAAATTATCACTATTTCTATATGTTATTCACAAAGTCCAGAAGCAGGAGATAAAGAGAAATTTCATTTAAAATAATTATAGAAAATACAAAATATTTGGTAGTCTACCTGCCAAAGCCAGGAATTATATGAATATTATTACAAAACATTTTTTCACACAAATAGATCTAAACATTTCAAAGAATATCAAGTGCTCCTGGAAAAGCTGAGCTAATATAATAAAAATGACCATTCTACTTAAATTAATCTTTCAGTACCATTCCAATAAAACTGCCCATAAAATTACTTTATAGAAGTAGAAAAAATAATAATAAATTTTATCTGAAAGAACAAAAGGTCAAGAATTTCAAGAGAATTAATGGGGAAAAAAATGCAAACAAAGGTGGCCTAGCTGTACCAGATCTAAAACTCTTATTGTAAAGTAGCAGTCATCAAAACCATTTAGTACTGGCTAAGAAATAGAATAGTGGATCAGCAGAATAGTTTTAAGTTCACAAGACACAAATAGTCAGTGACAACAGTAAATTAGTGTTTGATGAACCCAAAGACTTCAGCTTCTGAAATAAGAACTGACTATTTGACAAAAATTTCTGGAAGAATTAGAAAATAGTATAGCAAAAACTTGGCACTGAGCAACACCAAACACTCTATACCAAGATAAGATGGAAATGTGTCCATGATTTAGACATAAAGGGTGATACAAATTACAAAAAAAACAGTCTACCTTTCAGATCTGTAGAGAAGGAAGGAATTTATGGCCAAAGAAGAATTAGAGAATATTATGAAATGCAAAATAGATAATTTTGATTATATTAAATTTAAAAGGTTTTTACAAACAAAACTAATGCAGACAATATTAGAAGGGAAGCAGAAGAAACAGGAGGGAAAATTTGACATCCAACGTTTCTGATAAAGGCCTCATTTCTAAAATATATAGAGAATGGTCTCAAATTGATAAAAATACAAGCCATTCTCCAACTGATAAATTGTCAAAGGATATGAAAATTTTTCAAAGAACTTAAAGCCATTTCTAGTAATATTAAAAATGCTCTAAAACTATTAAAATGCAAATAAAGAGAACTCTAGGGTACAACTTCATACCTTTCAGATTGGCTAAGATGACAGGAAAAGATAATGATGAATGTTGGAAGGGATGTGGTAAAACTGGGACACTAGTACATTGTTGGTGGAGTTATAAAATGATCCAACCATTCTGGAAAGAAATTTGGAACTATGCCTAAAGGGCTATCAAACTGTACATACATACCCTGTGGTTCAGCAGTATCCCCAAAGTCTGAGTCTGTATCCCAAAGAAATCATAAAAAAGGGAAAAGGACCCACACATGTAAAAATATTGGTAGAACTTTTTTTTTTTGGTAGTGGCAAGGAACTAGAAACTGAATGTATGCCCATCAGTTGGGGAATGGCTGAATTATGGTATATGAATGTAATGGAATATTACTATTCTATAAGAAAAGATCAACAGGCTCATTTCAGAAAGGCCTGGAGAGACTTATGTGAAAGGAAGAAGGAAAAAGAGGAAGTAAAAGAAAATGAAATAGAATAAAATGAAGGAAACAATAAAGAGTAGAATTTAGATTGAAGGAAAGCATGGAGAGGGAAAAGTAAAAAGAAGAGAATAATGAATTAAATCAGAAGAGGGAATTAAGAGGAAAATGAGAAGGGAGAGAATAAAGAATAGCATAAGGAGAATGAGAGGAGAATGTAGAGAAAGAAGAGGAGGAAAAAACCAAGAAGAGAATGAGAAAGAAAATGAATGAAAGACAGAATGAGGAGGAATAAAATAAGGAGAACAGAATGTATCTTCACCGCCTTCCCATTTAGCATCATCCATTTTAGAGTTGTTACTTAGGAACCTGATCTCCTCTCTTTTCTAAGTTATTCTCAAACCTGGGGTTTGAGATAGTGTAGAAGGTGCTAGAGCCAGACAAAGATATAGGAGAGCACTGTTCCCTCTACATACACCCCAAATGCCTTAGGTCATAATGCCCTACTAAGCTGAGCTTCTGGATATTACCATCCAAACTGGTCCCAGTCTTGTTGAGAGAGCAATAGTCCCAGAGCCAAGTTATTGAATCCCATGGTTTATAGTAAAATGCTTCTACTCTAGAAAATCCATTTGCCACCTTGGTCTTTTCAATCACTTCTAGAACACATCTCAGCCTGGCCCTTTGATCATGATATACTGAATAGCTTTGAACCTCC
This sequence comes from Myrmecobius fasciatus, assembly GCA_023553655.1. Lineage (NCBI taxonomy): Eukaryota > Metazoa > Chordata > Mammalia > Dasyuromorphia > Myrmecobiidae > Myrmecobius > Myrmecobius fasciatus. Next base: position 313,594 of record JAJPUD010001678.1, on the reverse strand, counting down.
AGCAAGCTAATTAGCCTGAATGGTTTTTGAAGTCTTTGAAGAAACCCAACTTAGCACTGCAAATCAATCTTTAAGCAGAGGTTTAAACATATCTTGCCAGCTCTGTTGTAGAGAGAATTCTGGGAAGTTTAAGTTGAGCTCAGTGACCACTTAGGTCCCTTGCAAATCTAACATTCTAGATTTTTTTTTTTTTTTTTGGAATGGAATGAAAAAATTAGTGGATTTGCATTGAAAATATCATAGACATATATTCAAATCTTGGCTTGCCCCTCACTACCTGAGTGATATTGAGCAAGTTAATTCCTTTTTCTGGACCTTAGTTCCCTCATCTGTAAAGTAAGTAGGGTGTAAGAGGATTGAGTTAGACTAGAAACTTTAAGGTCTTTTCCAGCTCTAATATTCTCTTTTTAGTTGCCTCTCAGGGTTTACTGACTTTATGATTTCCTCTTTCTTCGATACAGAATACAGCAAGCAAAGCTTTGCTCGACTATTACTGAATTCCTAGAAAAGGGACAATTTCAAAGCTGTCTCATAGCTGATGGAAAAGGTCATCTTGACCTTCCCAGAGTCAAATGTTTTGCTGTTGCAAGAAATCCAAACATAGTAATCATGTAGCCTAAGAATAGTATTTATTTCCCACCACTTTGGTGGCTTTGGCTAATATTGGGACAAGGCTCTTAATATGAAAAAAAAAAAAAAAACTTGCCCCAAATAGTGCCTTTCCCTAGAAATTGTGTTTTACATGTTATCAAATTCAATCTGTTTCCAGAGAATGGAAACCTTTGATGATGACATACTACAAAATTTAATATGAACTCATTGTTCAGTTGATTTTCAGTCATATCCCACTTTTTGTGATCCCATTTGGGGTTTTCTTAGTAGAAATATTGGAGCCATTTCCTCCTCAATCTCATTCTATAAATGAGGAAACTGAGGCAGACAGGGTTAAGTGACTTACCATGGGTCACACAGCTAGTAAGTGTCAGGATGAGATTTCTGACTGTAGGTTTAGGACTCTTACCACTGCACCACCTAGCTTTCTTTGCTACTTGTGCAAATCACTTAATCTCCTTTGATCTCAATTTCCTCTTCTATAGAATGAGAAGGATCATCTCTAAGAGTTATTCAAATCACAGGCAAAATTCCAATAGGCTTGTGATGGAGAGAGTCATCTGCATCCAGAAAGAGGAGTTGGGACTGAATGTGAATCACAACATAGTAGTTTCACCTTTTTTGTTGTTGTTTGTTTGCTTTTTTGTTCTTTCTCATTTTTTTTTCCTTTTTGATCTACAGCATGATAAATGTGGACATATGTTTAGAAGATTTACATATGTTTATCTGTATTGGATTAATTGCTTCTAGGGGAAGGAGGGGGGAAAAGAGGAAGAAAAATTTGGAACACAAGTTTTTGCAAGGGTAAATGTTGAAAACTATTTTTGCATGTATTTTGAAAATAAAAAGCTATTATTAATTTTTTAAATAAAATAAGAGGCAACCAAAGAATAAAGTAATTTATAACAAGTACATTGACCTGATTCCCAGACCTGCAAAGACCTGAGGAAACCACAACAGAGATAATAGAAAAGACACAGGTAGTCCTGGAGAAATCTATGTCTCATAGAAAGTTGCTGCAGCCATGCCAGTTTGAGCTATGAATAAACTAGTCCCAGTTCAGTAAGCATCATCTCAGAATGTAGAGAGGTTTTCTCCTCTTCAGTTAAATAAAGAGCTAAGCAGAAAATAAGCAAAGATGGTAGAAATTAGAAGGTAAGAAGCATTCATTAACTGCTTATTTATTACATGCTAAAAATTTTACAAATATTATCTCATTTGATCTTTTTTTTTTTTTAGCTTTTTTTTGCTGAGGCAATTGAGGTTAAGTGACTTGCCCAGGGTCACACAGCTAGGGCATGTTAAGTGTCTGAGACCAGATTTGAACTCAGGTCCTCCTGACTTCAGGGCTGGTGCTCTATCCACTGTGCCACCTAGCTGCCCCTCATTTGATCTTTCTACAAAACCTGGGATGTAGGTGTTATTGTGACCCTCAGTATACAGATTAGGAAACTCAGGCAAGCAAGTTAAATGACTAGCCCAGGATCACACAGATAGCAAATGTCTGAGGCCATATTTGAACTCATTCTTTCTGACTTACAAGTCTAGTGTTCTATCCATTGCATCATCTAGCTACCTAGATACAGTGTAAATATAGAAGTACCTCTAATAAGGCTCCAACATTCAAAATTAATAAGGTGCAATTTACCTGGAATTGTCCATGTTTGAGATCAGGTACATCACCTAGGTACCCAAGGATGGGTAGGAAGGAAATCTACACATTAAATATTATATTCAGTTCTGGATAGCACATTTTCTAAAGGACATACACTAGAGAGTGTTTAGAGCAGGACGATGAGGATAATGAGTGGAATGGAGATCATGTTATAGAAGGATCAGTAAGAAGAACTTGAGCTATTTAGCCTGAAAAAGAGGAGAACTGGGAGAAAATCAAAGGGATTCTAGTTTAGATATAGTTTGGAGAAGGTCAGAGGTGCCAAATATACAGCCCAAACCAAATTAAAATGTAGTTGATAACATTTTACAACCTAATAAAAATATAATAAAAACAGAGAATTTAACATTTGAAAACTGAATCAATATATGTGGCCCCCATTTCTATTTGAGTATCACATCATAGAACTAGATGAACTCTGGAAAGGTCCCTTCTAACTGAAATTCTGAGTCCCCAGATCTTTTTTTGTCTGGTTCCAATTTGAGGAATGAAGCCAGCAGCAGTGCTTCTACACACCCTCACCCCCACTCCCACCCCTACCCCATCTCACCAGAGAAAGTGAGAGGTATGCCTGATTTATCACTTTCTAAGCCAACTATCTCTGATTTCTGAGGAGATTTATGTACTAAGGAAGATGACATGTGCTAAGCTAACTTCAAGTATTTAAAAAGCTATCATTTTAAGAGGGGCTAAACCTGTTCTGCTCAACACCCCAAAGGAAAGACAGAGCATGGATAGAAATCATAGAGAGGCAGATGTAAGCTTAAAGGGAAAATATTCCTAACACTTAATGAGATATCTATAAATGGGATGGGCTGCCTCAGGAGATAATAGATTCTTCCTCCTTAACACTATTTAAGAAAAGGCTGAATAATTGAATGTTAGAGATAGTATACAGGGGATTTTCCCCCAAGTATGAATTAGAACCAATGCTCTCCCAAATCCTTTTAGCTCTAAGATTCTGTAAAAAGATTGAGATCTCAATGTCCTCAATATTTGGGTCTCTGAATACAAAATCTCAAATATGAATGAAGTTGAGACAAAGAGAATTTGCAAAAAATAAATAAATAAATAAAACTGGAGAAGTCTCAGAGACTGTCCATTTCAACTCTCTCATTTAATATATGAGAAAACAGGCAAATAATGTGACCTGTCCAACAAGATCACCAACAAGTCAATAAAAGAATGAGTAGAAGCCAGGTGTTCTAACTTAAGCTCATACCGTCTCTGCTGTTCCTCCCTAGAGAATTAATAAAAATTATCACATTCCTTCTTTGGAGATGTTTTGTAGTTCATCGTATGTAAGCCTGCATGGTTGAGATGGATAGTGCTTGGGTCCTCTAAAATATCATGACTTTCATCAAGAACCTCATGACAAGTTTTACTTTAGGGATGATCATGGAATCCTGGGATGTCAGAGATAGCAAGTAGAGAATATAGAATTTTAGCTTTGAATGGGCTTCTTAAACAGAGATCATAGATTGTAATAGCTCAAAAGGCTATATCAGAGTCAGGAGGGATTATAGAAAAAGAATCATAGCTGGAAAGAATCTTAAAACATAATTATCTTAGAGCTTGAAGAACTTTATACATAGAACATGGAACATTAGCATTGGAAGGAACTTTGAACTTTATCCAGCCCAAGGATTCTCAAAATATTTTTGCATCATGGACTCCTTTGGCCATCTAGTGAAGCCCATGAAGTTCTACTCAGAATAACATTTTCCAGTGCATGGAATAAAGTACATAAGATCACCAAAAAAAAAAATCGATTATATTAAAATAAATCACAGAACTCTAAAATCTATTCCCAGGCTCCAGATAAGTAGCAAAAGCCAGTGCTGATATTAATGAAAATGAAACCTCTTTTTTTCCAATCAATGTTTGCCTTCGTTTTCTTTGCAAAATGCTTGCCTGGCATGAAATGTGGTTGATGAGACTAATCCATTTGCATTTTCCCCAGAAACATTTTCATTTTTCAATTGGAAATGGAAAACTATTAAGAGCCAACTGTGGATAGTTTTCACAACATTGTGATAATTGTCATATGGGGAAGTTCATCTTAGCAGAAAAGGAAATATATATACAGGCTGTGTCATTAAAAGACTTTAATTAAGCAGAGAGATGGCATAGGATAACAGAATATTCAGAGTGGGTGTTCTGTAGCCCCACAATCTCTCTGCAAATGACAATCCTATTTAAATCCTGTGAGTTTCCACAGCTGTGGAACCATTATGTTTAGAGTAAGGATTCTTAATGTAGAATATCAAGAGGTACATGAACTTGGATGGGAAAAATTACAACTTAATTTTCACTTATCTCTGGCTGATATTTAGCATTTCTTTTCATTATGATTTTAAAAAAAACATTCAAAGAGAGTCTATAGTCTAAACCAAATTAACCAAGGTATCTGTGATGCAAAAAAAAAAAAAAAAAAGACTAAGTTCATAAGGGTTTTTAGCAAGGAAAGGGGTTTTAATAATTAACAAAGGGAAAGACAAGTTCCCTAATGAATTTAGCTCACTCTTAGCAGCAGTGATTTGGAGGTATAAACCCACAAATTCTTTGAGACAATCTCCAATACTGGCCAATAACCCCAATATACTTTGGGGTATCACATCTATACACACCATTTGGTAGAGAACCCCATTCCTCGGAGGCAAGCAGAGTGATTTCTCATCTGCACATTATTACAGATATGAAATTATAGATAATGACTACAATAATATGAATTAAAATAACACTAAAAGGCAGGTGAACTAAAATGAACCCCCATGACCAATTTTAGTCCCCTAGAATAGATAATGGAAATACATTTTTCTCTTCCCATTAGAAAAATTGAAGACTACAGGTACAGACTGATTCACATACAATCAGACATGACCTTCTCAAAGTCATAGTGAGTTAATATCTATGCCAGTACTAGAATCCATTTCTTGACTCCAAGAAAACCTTGTTTGTTTGTTTTTTTCATTAAATTATAATACCTGCATTTCCTGGGCTCCTTTCTATTGTTTATTAACATTGGAAGGGTACCAAAAAACAAGGTCACTAACAGAGTATGTGGTATGACATTCTCCAGAGATAAATACTCTGGAATTTTTTTTTCAGCACAAACTCTTTAAGTAGTCTTTAAGGGAATGAGCCCTAATTAACCTGGATTCTCTTAGAGTGATCTATGGGTGGAATCATTCCTCAGAAGAATTGGAAAGTTTAGACTTAGCACCATCCTCACTCCTTCCCATGTTCCTCTCACCCCTTCTAAAACCTGGCCAGCTTGTACTAATTGTACCCCCATTTCCATGCCATCTTGCTCTGTACAAATGCTTTGTAACTACAAAGGTGTGAAATATTACTCTTCTTAAAAGTATTAAACAGAATTTCAAAGATGTAAGAAATTTCAAAGGCCTTATCATCTAAGGATATTAAGCTTTTTGGCATCTTAATTCCCTGCAGCAGTCTGGTGAAGGCTAAGGATAACTCATAAAGATCATAATTGATCTTTATCAATTTAGTAATTACTAAATTTTAGTTTCTAGAAGCTGATGAAAATAGATATATTTCTTCCCTTCCGTGTTAAGACACCCTTGAGATCCAACATTAAAAAGCTCTGATCTAGTCCAACCCATAGCTGAATGGGTATGACAAGAGGTCTTCTAAAATCTGTTTGAAAACTTCTAATGATGGTGAATCTACCATCTCCTGAAGTACCTCCTTGTACTTTTGGTCAACACTAATAGTTTGGAAGTATTTTTCCATTAAAATTAAAATAGCATTTCTTAAGCACTTACTGTACGTCAGGAACTATGCTAAGCAGCAGGTATAAAAATAGAATCAAAAAGAAAGACAGTTCCTTCCCTCAAAGAGCAGGTATTCTAATGGAGGAAGACAACATATAAATGAAGCAGAAAAGGGGGATCATGTTGGGAAAAGATCAGAGAGGCAGAGCAGGGGATTTCTTTAAAAAACAACAAAAGGCTCTGGGAAGAAAAGACTAATTAGAGAAAGGAACTGGGGGATAGAGGGATCTTACAAGATCAGGAAACTATTGAAGCATAGTATAAAGAAAGAAGTCTAGAGGATCAACACTCTACCTTCTCTTCAATTCAATTCTGATTCTTATTCTGAGACCAAACAGAATAAGTCTAATCTATCTTCAATTCATTTCAAGAAACATTCTTTTCCACATAGCCCTTTGAATATTTAGAGATAGTGACCAAGTCTCCCCTAAATCTTTTCTCCAAGTTAAATTTCCCCAATCCTTGTACCAATTATTTTAGGGCATGTTTTTGCCATACTTTCCTAGTTCTTTATCCTTTCCTAGATCCTTTAAGTTCTCTATGTCTTTCCTAAAATATGGTTTTCATAATCAAACATGTAACTTCAGATGTGGTCTGACCAGGGCAAGGTGAAGCAAAATTATTAGCTCCCTTATTCAGAACCCTCTGCATCCCTTAAGAGAGTCTAAAAATCACTATAGCTTAGCATAGCGCCTGACATATAGCAGGTGTTTAATAAATATTTTTGAAAGACTGCCAGTAATTCTTTTTTGGGGTTAGTATCACACTGATGACTTGAATGAGTTTACCATCTATTATATCCACTATTTTTTTTCTTTTTTAGATCTAATCATGCTACTTCCATTCCATGCCTGTGAAGTTGTTTGTCTTAAATCCATGTGAACTACTTTTCATTTATCCCTAATATGAATAGGGATACAGAAAATACATACAACATGCAAAACACTCTACATATATAATTTCATTTGGTCTTCTTAACATCTTTGTAAAGTTCATACTCTTGCTACCTCTATTTAATAGATGGAGAAACTGAGGATCAAAGAGGTAAGTGACTTACTAATGACAAAAACACCTAGTAAATGTCTGAAGAAGAATTTGAACTCAAGTTTTCCCAGTTGTAGTCTATCTAAAACATTTCTCTATATTAAATTTTATCCTTTTAGTCAACCTCTCATTCAAACCTGCCGAAATTTTTTTGGATCATAACTTTGATAATCAACATGCTATCCAAACTTCACAGTTTATTGGCTTCTGAATTTGATAAATAGGTCAGCTATATCTTCATTAATATCTTAATAAATGGCCCAGGATATTGGGTTTTTTTTTTAAGTAGAGTAGGAGATCTAGGTTTTCTTTCACAATATGATTTTTATGGAACTGTTTTACATGGATTTACATGTAGTTTCTTGATGGGACTGGGATAAGAGAGAGGATCTAGAATTCAAAAATTTAAAACAAATGTAAAAAAATGTTTTAAATGAAACTGGGGGAAAATATTAAATATATATATATGTACATATATATGTATATATTTAAAGTAACCCTGAACTTTTAAGACTTCAACTCATGAATGCCTAAAGGCAAAATTTCAGTAGTTTGGTAGAGAAAGGTAGTTGGACTAGATGAACTCTAAGGTGACCTCAAGCTCTAAATCTATGATTTATGATGTTTTTGTTCACAAGTTTTGCAGATATCATTTTCATCTCAATTCATACCATATAAATAGCTTCCTACTTTTCTACATGAGACTATCTAGTTAAAAGAGTCACTACACAGTCATAGAATTTTGAGTATGATCTTAAAGATTCCCTTGCACAATCTCCTCCATTGATGAAGGAGGAACCTGAGGGCCAGAGAGGAGAAAGAATTTGTCCAAAGTTACTCAATAAGTTGGAACAGCTAATGTGGCCCAGTGGATAGAGAACTGAGCTGAAGTCAGAAGATTCATCTTCCTGAGTTCAAATCCAGACTCAAACCCTCACAAGTTATACGATTCTGAGCAAGTCATTTTATCCTGTTTGCTTCAGTTTCCTTATCTGTAAGATGAACTGGAGAAAAAAATGGAAAACCACTCCAATGTTTCTGTTAAGCAACCCCAAAGAGTCAGAGTCATTCAACAATGTTGAATGTGACTTTAAAGATGCCTTTGTTCAATCTCCTAAATTGATGGAAGAGGAACCTGTGGGCAGAGAGAAGAAAAAATTTGCCCAAAGTAACTCAATGGATTGGAACAAAATCAATCAATTTGTGTTTTGTAAATACTCCCTACCCTATCCCCAGCTTTTTGTTATCTGCAAATTTGGCAAAGATGCCAAGTATATCTTTACCTAAATTATGCATTCAAAGTTAAGGACAGATCTCTGGAGTATTTCATTGGAAACTTGCTTCAAAGTTGACATTGACTAATTTTTAGTTCTTATCATTCAAACATTTCCAAATCTGCCTACATAAATTATCATCTAGACCTTTATTCTCAACTCTTTAACTTTTTTGTAACCATGTCATGAGAGATTTAGTAAAATAGTTTGCTAAAATCAAGGTGAACTATGTCTCTGGCATTCCTTTAAAGTACCAATCTAATAAACATGTAATAAAAAGATACGAAGACACTTAGCAAATTAGCAAAGATATTAAAAATGTTATAAAATTATGAAAACCAAGCTAGATCCCATAGAAAAGATGACACATGTTGTTCAGTCATATCCAACCCTTGTGAGCCCATAGACTATGTTTTTTGTTTTTAGCAAAAATATTGGAGTGGTCTGCCATTTCCTTCTCCAGTGGATCACCCTTTATCAACTAGTACTGAATATCACAAGAAGACTGGTCTATGAGGCAAATAGGAGTTAAGTGAGTGATTTGCCCAGGGTCACACAGCAAAGAAATTCTGAGACTGGAATAGAATGCAAGTCTTCTTGTTTCTCCAGGCCCAGTGCTCTATCCATTGTACCACCTAGCTATCCCTCTTCAGTGCATAAGTGAAGAACTTTTTGTTTCTCCTATTGAGAATAATGTTAGAATTTTTCAGTGTATTTGTTAGTGTTGCTGAACTTTTCCCTCTCTTCCTCTTTTGTAAGTTCTTTGGTGTAATAATAGCTCAACATTAAAGTTTTAAGATTTTAAAAAGTACTTTTCATGTGCAAAATATCCCCAAAGCTTAAAGCTACACAAAGATTTTTGGGATACCCTATGTACCAAATCATTTGATGTAGGGGAAGACCCTTTGGGAGGAGAAAGGTAACAACATACTGGGAAACCTAAGAGATATAAAAACAAGATTAACCAAATTGTATTTTAGAAAAAAATTAAGTGCTGAACGGATAGAAAATAAAACAATTCTTTTGTTACCTTGCTAAATTAAAATGGTTATTAAAAATCAATAAACTGTATATACAAAAATTTCTTATATGATTCTCATTTTTCTTTGCTTGTTGAAAAATTTGTCTGTTGGATTCAATGATGTAAGACTTCTGAAAGAAAATTTCCCTTATGGAACCTGGGGTGGAGGAGAGAGGATTGATCCTGCCCCACTGAGCAGGTGATGATCTTGTAAACTTCAAAATATCAAAAGAATTGGAGGGTCCAATAGACTATGACTAAAGACTGTATCTGCATTAAGGTTCTGAGAGGAACACTCTGAACAAAATAATTTTGTTTCAAGATTCTACAAGGCACTGACCTTCCTCTAGAGAACTACACCCAGTATACATTCCCTAAATCTGAGTCCATTCTCCCTGGGGACCTTGTGGACAAAAGACAGAGTGCCCTTGAATCACAGGGATGTTTCTATAGTAACCTCCCTTGCTATATCTTCTTAGTAAATGCCCTTTCTAAAAGCTCACTTTGGTTGATAATTGATGAGGAATAAATGGCTTGTAAATGGCAATACTAGACATTTTAGGATTACCCCTAGATTAATCTAAGGAGATAAGAGTTATCTCTAAAAGTGGAACAGACTTGTCAATCCATCTAATAGTTAAGTAATATTGGAAGTCATGCTACAATAATCAGTGATGTTTAATGAAAAAAGGACTGGATTTGGAACCAGAAGAGTTGGTTTTGAATGAAGGCTTTGTTATTTGCTAGCTGTGTGATCTTGACCTTCACCTCTCTGTGTCATAGTTTCCTCGTCTGTAAAATGAGATAGCATGCAATAAGTGACATACTTATATCTAACATCTGCTGTATAAGAATCCCATATGGAATATAACCTGATCAACAGGTAATAATTATATGATTTAACAAGTTGTCAATACTTGTTTTATACATGAAAAGTGCATGGTATATTGTATATATGATTTACAGTGATGTATTCATAATCAATATTTGATGTACATGACATGAATTTGAGATTGACGCATGGTACACACATAATCAATAAGGATGGTTACAATGTATCGAGTGCACGAACAATAGATGAAATGAATGTTATATAAGTATAATAAATGCATGATTAACATGATGTGCAATATGATTCATATGCAGTATATATATATACATATATATAAACAACAGGTAATACACACATGCTATGCCTAGAAAACATAGTAGCCCAATGAATGGCTATTGATTTATTTAAATGCAGGATCAACATGTGATTACAAGGATGCAATGTTCAATACATAATATATAGGTAATTCTCACTTAATATACTCATGAAGTGGTGATTTATACATTGTGTGACATGTTCTATATGGTATCCTCATGTGATATTTACATGATTAGCACATTACATGTGGTAAACACATAAAATTGATATATTTATCACCTATATGTTATGACACATGGTGTTTATGTTACCAACACATGCTGTATACTGATATACAATGATGTGTAATCTACATGTCAACTATGACTTATTAGCTGTGATCTACCCATTATTAACACATGATCAAAATGTGATAGATGAAAAGGTTTATTCTTACCATTAAAATACATGAAGCAAAATGTTTTCAAAAATACTGAGACCTAATCAATGAAATTAAAATATCAAGAAAAAATTACAAAATGCATATTATTTTAGTCATCATATAGGACCTGTTCCAAAGATGAGCTCACATCCTGAAATTATTATTCAACAACCAAAAGCAATCATTTTGTCCATCTTTTCAATAGACCACAGAACTTTAAAAGTAAAAGAAACATATAAGGATAATAACTTGATCTCAGACTTTCTATCTAAACTACATTTTAAAAAAGATAAGAGATAAATAATAACTAAATCCCATAAAAACATGAGAATGGAATGAAAAGTTATTCTAACATGTTTTAAAACTTACAGACCACTTTAACCTGTTGAGGTAGGTACTATAGTCATTGATATTCCAATTTTATAGATTAGTACAGTAAAACTCCAAGAACTTCGATGATTTCCCTGGAAATGTTAGAGATGGACACCTCAGAGACTACCTGGTTCAACCCCTTCATTTTGCAAAGGAGGAAAACAAGATCTGGATAAGGAAAATAATTTGCCCATCAAAGCTACATGGTATGGTGGGAAAAGCAAAGATCTTGAGGTCAGGAAAAGTGGTGTTTGAATCCCTATGCTGACCAGCTGTGAAGTGAGGCAAACAGGGTTAGGTAACTTGGCCAGGGTCACACATCTAGTATATGTCTGAGGCCAGATTGGAACTCAGAAAAATGAAACTATTTAGATGCCAAGAGGTGAAGAAATAAATTCAAATCTAGCCTCAGATATGTACCACTAACCAAAAAGTCATTAACATCAGTCTTCCTCTGTTTCTTCAACTATAAAATGGGGACAATAAAAGCATGTATCTCCCAGGGTGAGAGAGAGAATAAAATGTAAAATGCTTTGCAAAGCTTAAGTCTTACATAAATGCCAGATTTTATTATCTAGGTAATTGTCTTAGTACAACAACTTCATTGTTCTAAGGGTATGTGGAACAAGTCATTTTTAGTTGGCTATTCCCATGGCCTTCTGGGATAGCCTACCTCCTCCTGATAGCTGATAGCCATCTTATCTGCAACTCACCTTCAAGGATCATTTGAGGTTCCTAGACAATATAATCTCTTCCCTAACTCCCTCTTACCAACATTAAGATAGAGACTACTAAAGATAAGTTGGAGCTACCAAAATTAACTTTCAAAATGAAAAACACCCCAGCCTTGAGCATGAAGTTTTGGTAGTAGACTCTCATGACAGGCCCCTCACTTTGCTTTGGCTTCATGGCCATGTGTTAATGAATCAATCAATAAATTAACAAGTGGAGCAGCTAGGTGGTACAGTGGATAGAGCGCCAGCCCTGAAGTCAGGAGGACCTGAGTTCAAATCTGGTCTCAGACTCTTAACATTTCCTAGCTGTGTGACCCTGGGCTAGTCACTTAACCCCAATTGCCTCAGTAAAAAATAAATAAATTGACAAGCATTAATTAACTGTTCGTTACTCTAGACTGAAAATACTCATAAAAGAATAAGATAATCCCTATTCCCAAGGAACTTATATAAAGCTATCCCTTGTTAGAAAAGAACTTTCAAAGCAGAATTTTTCTAATAAAATATTTTTCTTTTCATAATAAACAACACAGAGGAATCTTTTATTCTCTATAACTATGACTGTGAATATATGATCTGCTGTATGATATAATTTGTGAGATCTCTCTGTTCTCTTTCAACATTTTCATCAAGGATTCCCTAACTATATGGGCAGCTCATTTTCATAAATATGTAATGGAAATGAGAAAGTAGTAAAGTAAGTAGTTATAAGGAATAGTAGTTATTGATGATCACTTTATTGCTTTTGGGAAGAGGGGGTTAGTAATGCCATCTATGTTTTCTTCCATTTGTCCAGTATCTTCCTTTCTTTCAAATATTGTAGGACTCAGTCCTTCAGTACTTTCACAATTGGGTCACTTCGAGATTGAATCTTTTTTGTATATACTTGGTTAGGTCTGGATGTTCTTTTTATCTTTGTCTTTGTTATTTCCACTTCCTCATATAGGAAGTTGGGGACTATCACAACAAAGAAATGTCACAATCTTTTTATAATAAAACTAAACAAAAATCTAGATCCTGTACTTGCTATGCACACAACACTATGCTATGTCCTGAAAAAGACATAAAGTAACAAAAAACTAAACTAAACTAAACTAAAAAACAAAAACTAAAATTAAACTAAACAGTTCCTGCCCTCAGGAAGCTTACTATCTACCATAGGAGGAAAAGACCTATATCCACACAACTATTATATCTGGTACCATCCAACACCAAAAGCTCTAGAGTATCTTCCCTGTACTCTGTGTCCTTTGCAGACTTAGACCAAATGGCTTTTGCTCACCTCTTTGTTCTTCCCCTTTATGAGGTATCACTTTACTATATCAATGGCAGGGAAGGTAGGAAAGAAGAGTTCTACATTCTTCAATCATGAGTATAATACTCCATTTTCAGTGACTTCTTCCATTCATCCATTACCCATATGTATTTCATTTGGGCAATTGGATGACTCAGTAGATAAACTCAAGTCTGAAATCAGGAAGACTCATCTTTCCTCAATTCAAATCTGACTTCAGAAATTTACTAGCTATGTGACCTTGGGCAAGCCACTTAACCTGTTAGTTTCCTTATCTGTTAAATGAGCTAGAGACATAAATGGTAAATGACTTCAGCATCTCTGCCAAGAAAACCCCAAATGGGGTCACAGAGAGCTGGACAGAACTGAAATGACTGAACAACAACAACAAATTTCATAGAAAGTCGTTTATAAAGACATAAAAACATTAAATGTTTTAATTATTTGGCAGAACTCAATTGTAGCAATCCAACAATTCATTAGCAAGCACTTATTGATCTCTATTATGTTCTAGGCACTGTATTAAATGCAATGGGTAATGATATAAGGACAAAGGCAAAACAGTCCCTAATCTCAGAGTTCAATTTACCCAAATACTCAGTATGTGCATCTACAATGTCTGACTCCTACATCCATCCTTTATGTGTCAGGCATATCAAAAATCTGGAAGCTCAATTGCCCATTTTTCCTAATTGGGATCAAGAATGACCTTTGTATCCAAAATTATCTATTCACAAACCCTTGCATGGATCAATTTCTTGTTGTTCCAGTTGTTATTTGTCCTTCCTTCTCAAAGAAAAGCAATAACATCATGAGAGTGATATATTGACTTGCACATGAATTGGTTTTTACATTATCATCAGCTTCACTCTCTCCTTCAGTCATTGAAGTCTAAAGGTAAAACAAAAGTCAAGATGACGGGTGATGTCACAGGATGCAGTGGATTATTGAGGCTAAATTATAATTATGTAAAATAGGATAATTCCAACCTAATAGAAGTATACAATAAAAATTCAAATAATGAGATCTTGATGTATCAACTTACTGTTGGTGGAATGTAGGAACTTCCAGAAGGTGTCTTCTAAGGTGTACCATTATTTGAGTGAGCAGGGTAACATTCAACTTTGATTTGAATAATAGGCAATCATGTTTCACTTAAAATATCCAGCCTTCCTTCTTGTCTTGTTATTTTAACTATATACTTTAAATTTCATCTTTTTTTTCTCTAACTCCAGAGAACTCTGAGGGTGATCTTTTATAAAACTAGCTAGGCAGTAAATACCAAAATTGATGGAAAGGGGATAGATGGGCTTTTGCTAGTTTAAGCACCCTGTCTTCAATCACTCTCTTCATATTCAAACTTAATTTCCTTCCCAATTTCCCACATGACTCTCTTCATTACTTGAATTCTAATGATCTAATATTCTCATGGTCCAGATTCACCTCCAGGTCTATATGGGAGAAACAAATGTTGCTATAATGTACAATAATATATGATGGATATATCAGTAAGATAGAAACAAAGTGTTATGTGCAGTCTGCAGAGTAAAGTTGTTACTGATAGGAATAATCAAGAAAGATTTCATGACAGGGCTACAAAATTATGTAAATTTTGTAGAAATTCAACAGATAGGGGCAGCTAGGTGGTGCAGTGGATAGAGCACTAGCTCTGAAGTCAGGAAGACCTGAGTTCAAATTTGACCTCAGACATTTAACACTGCCTAGCTGTGTGACCCTGGGCAAGTCCCTTAATTCCAATTGCCTGGGAGGAGGGAGGGGAAAGGTGAATGTAGAAATTCAATAGATAAAGGAGAGGGAGGGCATTCCCAACATAGACAAAACTATTGGATTTCCTTCAGTGAGGAGGAAGAGAAAATAATATTTATCCCTTCAAAATAAATAAAATTAAATATATTAAAAATTTTGCCAAACTTTGTGGAGTTGTCAGAAAATGATAGTAAGTCATCTACAGCTACAAACACACATACACACACACTCACATACACACAACATATATGCACATATCTGATTCTTTTGTGCACTATTAAATATTTTGTCCCACTGACCTCCTGACAAGCATAGTATTTGTCTATAGTATTTAGTATAGTGATAGCAAGTTACGGAAAATAATGAGGAATTGCATTCTGCTAGAGAGAAGTGACCTTTCAGAAGGTTAGATTGAGACAGCCAAGAACACAAGGTCAGTAACTTTGGCATTTTTGTGGGTCAGAATCCAAGAAATTAGTCTAAGCAATAAAAAGATTGAAATCTGGGGAACCTACATATGCCACTAATAATGAGGAAACTTTCTACAGCTGGCCTTAAAACCTAAAGCAGATACCTCCATATTTCCCTGAACCCACAGCACCTTCATCTTTCTGATACTTCACCCCACATCTTAAAGTAAAGAGTGGATGACCAGTTAAAGGTTGTTGTAGAAGGATTCCTGGCTAGATATAAATTATACTAGATATTCTGTTAGGTGCTGCCCAACTATAATTTCCAACTATGTACAACCATGTTTCCCCCATTCCAGCTTTTGCCAATGGCTCTTATTTTAGCCTACAAGCCTGAATCCCCTCTCTAATATATCACCAAATTATATGAACACATCTGTTTACTTTTGGTGCCTTTAGACTCTTTTCAATGACAAATTATCAGTGTCACTGCTACAAGAATTCCCATACATCATTTCTTTCCAGGCTTTATTTCTGACTCTCCACATTTTCTCTCCAGACTCCATTTCTGATTCTCCATGTTCCTTATTCATTAAGCTACAGCAGCCTTCACCTTCTCCCTGTGGTCTTCCTTCCTTGGAAGATCACTCCTTCCTTGAAGCCCTTTCATTTGATCAGTTCTTGCTATAACCTCCATTTTAAGGAAGGTGCCCAAGCCAAGAAGGTTTATTCCTTTATTCTTCTCTGAGCTCTGTTCCTAACTTTGGACTCCTTTCTTTCTTTCTTTTATTAAAGCTTTTTATTTGTATAACATATGTATGGGTAGTTCCTCAGCATTGATCTTTACAAAGCTTTCCATTACAAATTTTACCCCCAGTCCTCTCCCCTCCCCTAGATGGCAGGAAGTCTACTACATGTTAATAATGTTAAAATACTTGACAAGTTGTGCAAGAAAAATCCTATCTACGAGAAAAAAAAAAAGAAAATCAGAGAAAGGAAACGCAATGCAAGCAAACATCAATAGAGAGCATGAAAATGTTATGTTGTGGTCCACATTTCATATACCTCTCTCTGGGTGTATATGGTTTTCTTCACTGAACAACTGGAACTGGTTTGAGACAATTCTTTGTTGCAGAGAGCCATGTTGGACTCCTTTCTTTATCATAAGTCCCTGAAAGTACCTTCTGTTCCATCTCCCACACCCCAATCCTGCCCTTTTCAACTTCCTTTTAAGTGTCCCTTTAGAACATAAGTTTCTTGAGAATAGGAACTTTTTTTTTGCTTATACTTGTATATGTGATGCTTATCATGGTGTCTTGTATATAAGTATAATTTGTTGACTTGATCCAGCTTCACTCCAATCTTCCATTAATTGCCAGGTCTTGGCCCATGGTAATATACAACAATAGCAACAAATTCAAATAGAAACAGGAGCCTTAAAGATCCATGGAGACTGCATATTGACTTGGTCTTTAAATATAACATTATCCACATTTTATTGTATTTTTTATTTATTTTTCAAATAGTTTCAATTATATTTTAGCCTGGTTTAAGTCACACCCAGGAGTGGTATAGGCCATGGATTGTATATTTAATCACTCTGCTGTACACCAAAACCCTACAGCACTCTCAACTGTCCTAAGGTGTGAATCATACCTTATCTCTTAAACAGGACAGAGACGTTGGGCCGGGATTGCAAGTGTTTTCTCTGTTTTTCTGCAAAAGTGACCAGATGATTGAGAAAATATACTCCTCCCCCTTTCTTTACAAAGGCATGGCAACATGGGTGTAGAACATGCCATATACTGTTAGACATGTTTGACAAGTTGGCTGTTTTTCCTGAACTACTTTTTTTCTTTTTCTCTTTAAATCTTTGTGACAAAGAATGACTCACCAACAAGGGGAAAAAAAGAAGGGATATATTTGGAAAGAAATATTATATGAAAACAAAGGGATCAATAATATAATTTTCAAAAGTTAATTTTACTGTAATCTATTTTTTGTTGACCAGGAAGAAAAAGGATTTATCCATACATGAGTAAGTAAAGATAGGAATGAATGGTTGGTCCTCTAAGTAAACAGAAATGGGGATGGCAGCAACTACTTGATCAGATCTGCAACCCTAGGAGCTTAGGGAAAATGAGAATCCACAAGATATTGATCCAAGTTGGCATGGAATATTGAGTCCTTTACAACTGGTGGGGGGGGGGTTGAACTTTTTAATTAGACATGAGACTGATGTCAGGACACAATCAATGTGCCAGCCAGGTAAACTTTGAAAATCATGCCTTCTAGATTCACTGGAAGCTTCACACCTCCCCTGTCACTTATGACTTCAAGTCATAAGATTTAGAGTTAGAAGGGATCTTAGGGATCACTTAGTTCAATTCCTTCATTTTTCTGATGAGGAAACAGTTCAAAGAGAAGTGACTTGCAAAAGTCACAAAATACTAAGTGGCAAAGATGGAATTCAAACTTAGATCCTGTAGCTCCAAATCCAGAGTTCTTTCTTGTATCATGTGACTTGATTCATCACCAAACAAATCATTAAAGACCATGTGATCAGAATTATTTTTTGCATTGAAAATATAACTGGAACTTATATAAAGTCCTTTTATAAAATGTTCTTTGTTTTAAATCCTACCCTTCACCTCCTCACCCTGCCTGCATACTGCCCAGTACTGAAGTTGTACCTTCAACGTCTGATTAGTTTGACTACTGCTTTTTCTAAATCTGATGAAAGTAGATGCAGATAAGATATGACTAGCAGGTAAGGATTCTCACATGAAAGTATATGTTGGAAGGAAGAAGAGGAGGAGAGGAATTCAGTTGATAACAGTTTGAAAGAGAAGCCAACATCTATAGTTATATGAAAAAATGCTTTAAATCACATCTGATTAGAGAAATGCAAATTAAAACAACTCTGAAGAACCTCCTCACACCTCTCAGATTGTCTAAGATGATAGGAAAAGATAATGATAAATGTTGGAGGGGATGTGGAAAAACTGGGACACTAATGCATTGTTGGTGGAATTGTGAAATGATCCAACCACTCTGGAGAGCAATTTGGAACTATGCTCAAAGGACTATAAAACTGTGCCTACCCTTTGAACTAGCAGTGCCATTACTGGGTCTGTATCTCAAGGAAATCTTAAAGGAGGGAAAAGGACCCACTGTGCAAAAATGTTTGTAGTAGCTCTTTTTGTGGTAGCAAGAAATTGGGAAATGAGCAACGCCATCAATTGGGGAATGGCTGAACAAATTGTGGTATATGAAGCTAATGGAATATTATTGTTCAATAAAAAATGATAAACAAGCTGACTTTAGAAAGGCCTAGAAAAATTTACATGGATTGATGCTGAGCAAAACAGGCAGAACCAGGAATACAATGAACACAATAACAGAAACAACATGCAATGATATGAAAGACTTGGTTCTTCTCAGTGGTTCAGATATCCAAAGCAATCCCAATAGACTTTGTACAGAAAATGCCATCTCCATCCAGAAAAAGAACTAAGGAGACTGAATGTAAATTAATACATGCTATGTTCACTTCTTTTTTTTCTTTTTTTAAATCTCTTCCATAGTTTTTTCCTTTTGCTCTAATTTTTCTCTCCCAACATGATTCACAAAGTAATGTATATTAAAAATATTTTTAAAGAGTAAAAAAAGAAAGTGGAAACAGACAAGCAATTACAATTACATCAATTCTCTGCCTCCTTAATCTACTCCCTCTTCAAATTTTCATCTCTTGGTCTTCCCCATTTCCATCTGCTATGTCAAAAGGCTTGGGATACTCAATATCCCCACTCAAATCTCCTTCCAATATGGCCAGAACCCTTAGGAAAAAAAAAACTCTTGGTTAAGGCAACAAAATGTTAGAATTTTTCCAAAAGGGCCATACCTAGGAACTAAAAGTTTTTTTTTTAAGAAAGACACATATGCAAGATAAGATCTAAATGGGTTCATGATCTGGATATAAAGAGTGATACTATAAGTAAATCAGAGGAATGTAATATAGTTTACCTCTCAGACCTATGGAGATGGAATAAATTTATGTCCAAAGAAGAACTGGAACTCTTAATTGAAAACCAGATAGATAACTTTGCCTATATTAAGTTAAAAAGTTTTTGTACAAACAAAATCAATGCAGACAAGATTAGGAGGGAAGCAATAAATTGGGAAATCATCTTTACATTTAAGGGTTCTGATAAAGGTCTCATCTCTAAAATATATAGAGAATTGTCTCATATTTATAAAAATTCAAGCCATTCTCCAATCAATAAATGGTCAAAGGATATGAACAGACAATTTTCAGAGGATGAAATTAAAACTATTTATAGTCATATGAAAAGGTGCTCCAAATCACTATTGATCAGAGAAATGCAAATCAAGACAACCCTGAGGTACCACTTCACACCTGTCAGATTGGCTAAAATGACAGGAAAAGTTAATGATGAATGTTGGAGGGGATGTGGGAGGGCTGGGACACTGATGCATTGTTGGTGGAGCTGTGAACGGATACAGCCATTCTGGAGAACAATTTGGAGCTATGCTCAAAAAGTTATCAAACTGTGCATACCCTTTGACCCAGCAGCATTTCTATTGGGCTTATATCCCAAAGAAATCATAAAGGAAGGAAAAGGCCCCACATGTGCAAGAATGTTTGTGGCAGCCCTTTTTGTAGTGGCTAGAAACTGGAAACTGAATAGATGCCCATCAATTGGAGAATGGCTGAATAAATTATGGTATATGAATATTATGGAATATTATTCTTCTGTAAGAAATGACCAGCAAGATGATTTCAGAGAGGCTTGGAGAGACTTACATGAACTGATGCTGAGTGAAATGAGCAGAACCAGATCATTATACACGGCAACAACAGTACTATATGACGATCAATTCTGATGGACATGGCTCTCTTCAACAATGAAATGTTTCAAACCACCTCCAATTGTTCACTGAAGAAAGCCATATACACCCAGAGAGAGGGATGTGAAATGTGGACCACTACATAACATTCTCATACTCCTTGATTGATGTTTGCTTACATTGTGTTTCCTTTATCTGATACATCGTTTGTGTAGATAAGATTTTTCTTGCACAACAATAAGTTTGGAAATATGTATACATATATTCGATATGCCAATATTTTAATATAATTAACATGTAGTGGATATCCTGCCATCTAGGGGAGGGGTGGGGAGTTGGGGGGAAAAATTTGTAACGGAAAGCTATGTAAGGATTATTGTTGAAGAATTACCCACACATATGTTATGCAAATAAAATAAAATAAAATAAATAAATAAATAAATATGAACTCTTAAAAAAAAAAAAAAAGACACGTATGGACAGAGTCCAACATCTATATCCCAAAGCCTGGCCACAGACTGACTCAAGTGACAATACTCTCAGATTCTTTTTCTAATCTTCATTTTAACTATGCTTTATTTATATGCCAAAAAAGCTGCTTAGTATTTCAGACTGTGGTAGATTTGGTCTGGCATAGTTTCCAGGTCTGGGGAGATTCTCAGTTCATTGCTTCTTAGGCTTCTAAATTTGGGGATACTCAGGTTGTTCACTCTGGCCTTGAGCTACATTGTAATTCTATATTGAAACCATCCTGGCATTATAATCTGTTTCAAAGTTAGAAAATAGTGTGCCATCTTTTCCAGCTAATGGAAACTTATGCACAATCATAAAGGATCATATATCTAATCATCTGTCAAATTGAATTTGCATGCTATGTAATGTCCATTCAATTCCTTTCTTGGATGGATTTTGTTTCCTAGATCTCAAGCTATGTGACACCTGACCATGGATCCTACAACATCCCAGGGAAGCACAAACATGTTACATAAGTTCCTGATTGAATGCCCTCTCCATAGGCAAAGCAGAGAGACCAAACATTATACTAAGCAACATGGCCACATCTAAGTCAGTATAATATTCTTGGAGGCTTTCATGCTGTGCCTTTCACCTTTCTCTCATAAACTGCAATCTAACACATAAAGGTTGGGCTGCTCTAACCAGAATATATCAGCACTGAGAATAATACCAAGCCAGCTAAATTTCTTGGTTTTTCCCTTCTGGATGCTTCCTGATGCTCTTCTCTGAAAATAGCTCCAACTGAACTCCTCTGTTTTATATTCATTGCTGCTCATATTTCGACCCTGTGAGCCATGTACTAGATCCGAGTTCCTTGATGAAGATACTTCCCCTTTTGAGCCTTCAAGATGTTTTCCCTAAGTTTTATGTAACCTGCCCTGTCCTGACAATGAAATAGTCTCTTCCATCTCTCTCCTAGAGGTGTATATAGCTCCAGAGTTCCATATATCCGATTCCAATTTCCTCTGTTCTGTTCAGTTTGTTTCAATTATATACACTAAAGACTTACATGAACTGATGCTAAGTGAAGTGAGCAAAACCAAGAAAACAATGTACACTAACAGCAGTGTTTTTGGTTTTTTGTTTTATTTCCCACAATATGACTAAGGTGGAAATAGATTTATTTATTTATTTATTTATTTTTATTAATACTTTTTATTTGCAAAACATATGTATAGGTAATTCCTAAACATTAACCCTTACAAAGCTTTCTGTTACAAAATTTTCCCCCCTACTCCCCACCCCTCCCCTAGATGGCAGGATATCCACTACATGATAATTATGTTAGAATACTTAAGAAATCGAATATATGTATAGTTATTGCCACACATCATTTTTTTTGTGTGTGTGTGCAGGAGAAATCGTATCTACAAGAAATAATAATCCGATAAAGGAAATACAGTACAAGCAAACCTCAATAGAGAACGTGAAAATGTTATGTTGTGGTCCACATTTCACATCCCTCTCTCTGGGTGTATATGGCTTTCTTCACTGAACAATTGGAATTGGTTTGAAGCATTTCATTGTTGAAGAGAGTCATGTCCCTTAGAACTGATCCTCATATAGTACTGTTGTTGCTGTGAATAATGATCTCCTGGTTCTGCTCATTTCACTCAGCATCAGTTCATGCAAGTCTCTCCAGGCCTCTCTGAAATCGTCCTGCTGGTCGTTTCTCACAGAGCAATAATATTCCAGGTGGAAATAGATTTAACATGATTGTATAACCTATATCGGATTACTTGCTATTTGGGAGAGGGTGGAAGGAGAGAGAGGAGAAAAGGAAAAAATGTAATTCAGGATCTTATAAAAGTGAATAATGAAAAACATCTTTACATGTAAATAGAAAAAAAATATATATATATATACTATTAGATGGGAGGGATGAGAGGAGAAGGAGTAAGTTGTATCCACTAACCAACGGTTAAAATTACTCTTCAGTAAGCCTGACAGTCTAATTACATGGTAGGATTCAGAATTGGAAGAGACTAAACTTCATGTAGTCTAAGACCCTCATTTTACAAAAATACAAGGGGTGGAAAGACACTCTCAAAATCACAGAAGGAAATCTGTAGTATAATAGTATTACCAGAATTCAAATTGAGAACCTTTTCACTCCAGAGCCTTTTCTCTGATTAGTCTAAGTTAGCATAGATCTTTGATAGGGTCTATTATAACTACCACACATGGTCAAACCTTTAGATCATCTTGAAGATAATCATACCAAAAATCAGTTATAAAAATGGTCTAGTTAGTCTAAACATTCTAGAAAGCAATTTGGAATTGTACCTCAAGTCACAAAATTGTGCAAACTCTTTGACTCAGAGATATTACTACTAAGCAAGCTTATACCTAGATCTATCAATCTCTTATCAACTCTCTCTCTCTCTGTCTCTCTCTCTGTCTCTCTCTCTCTGTCTCTCTCTCTCTCTGTCTTTCTCTCTCTCTCTCTGTCTCTGTCTCTCTCTCTGTCTTCCTCTCCCTCTCTCTCTCTCTGTCTCTCTTTCTCTTTCTATTCATCTAATTACTTACTACTTATTTATTATGTATATATGTCTACTCATGTGAGTTGTTGCTGAATTGTTTTTCAATTGTGTCTGAGTCTTTGTGACCCTTTGAGGAGTTTTCTTGGCAAACATATTGGAATTATTTGCCATTTCCTTCTCCTGCTCATTTATACAGATGAGGAATCTAAGGAAAACTGGGGCCAGTGACTTGACCAAAGGCACAGAGCTAGTAAGTGTCTGAGACTGAATTTGAACTCAGGAAGAAGAGTCTTCCTGACTTCTGGGCTAGCACTTTATCTGCACTGTTTATGTGCTTAGCTGCCCTATTTATGTACATGTATACATATATAGAAGCATATAGGCAATTGTATTACAGATAGGCATATATATGTATATGTATACACATGTACACATACACATAAATACTCTTACAAATATATATAATATGCATTGTGTATCTGTATATGTATGTGTACATATGTATGTTCACAGATATATACATCCACACTGATTTATGTACATGTATATACATTCACAGAAACATATATATATAAATGTGTGTATATGCATATCTATGTATGTATGTGTTAAAATATGTATATATGTATTCAGGTATATGTGTATATAGGGTGACTCACAGATGCATGATTATATGTGTATATGGATGTATGTGTACCTATATTTGTATGGACACATATTCATGTAGGTATATATACACACATATATATTCGCCAAAGAGATCAGAGGAAAGGGAAAAAGACTTACATTTACAAAAATATTTATGGCAGAACTTTTTTTGTAGCAAATATCTACAAAGAGGCTACTCATTAACTGGAAAATGGCTAAATAAATGATAGCATATGAATGCAATGAAATATTGTTGCACTATAAAAAATGACCAAAAAAATCACTAGGAGAAATCAAAAAAGTCTCATGAACTGATAAATAATTAAGTGAGCAAAATTAGGAAACAACTTATTCAATGACTCTGATGTAAAGGAAAACAACTATGAAAAGAATTGATTAACTCAACGACCAATCAAAAGCCCGTAAGTTTAGTGATGAATCATGCTTCCCAATTCTTGACAGAGAGTTAAATTCAGTCCAGGATGAAATATGCATTTTCAGGCATGGTCAATCTCTGGATTTAAATTGTTTAACTATTTTGACTTGCTTAACTATGAGGTAGAAGGATGGCAAATGAGGGGGGAAATATTTTTTTTTTTTAGCATTGATAGCAATACATTTTTTTAAAAAAGTGGGGCAGCTAAGTGGAGCAGTGGATGGAGCATCAGCCCTGAAGTCAGGAGGATCTGAGTTCAAACGTGACCTCAAACACTTAACACTTCCTAGCTGTGTGACCCTGGGCAAGTCACTTAACCCCAATTACCTCAGCATTTTAGAAGAAGAAAAAAGAAAAGGACTTCTATTTAAAAACATGCATCAAAGGAAATTCAGAATGAATGCAAACAAGCAAATCAATTTTAGAATTATCATCTTAAGTCTGAAATTTTCAAAAAGCTTGTGTGTATGTGTGTTGGAAAATTCTACAATTCATATGCAGTCTGCCTTTTCTTTGTAAAGGGAAATGTTCATTTTTGTGATGTTTATCAAATGTATTATAATTAAAAAGGGCAAATTTTTGTTTTTAAAGAAAAGCTATGTAGTTAAATAGATGTCTCTCTCCATTAGCAAGACATTTACTTTGGTCAACACTTTCTGTGACACTGCTGCTCCTGGGAGTTGCACTCTAATTAAGCCTCTTTTTCATATTCCCCAGTGTTGGTCTTGGAAGAGATTCCATTTTTTAAAAAGTTTTCATGACTTCACTTGTTTTATATTACTGTCATTTCCAAATATATCTCTTCCCCAACTTAGCCAATGAGCCATCTCTTGAAACAAAGAATAAAACAAAAAGTGTGTGTGTGGTGAGGAAGGAAGCAGTTTAACAAAAATAACCAATAAAGCATCATGTCTGACAGCATACACAATATTCTACACTCATACTCATCTCACTTCCACTTATTGAAGGGAAGGAAATACATTTTTTCACCTCTTCTCTGGGTCCAAACTTGATTGTTACAATTTTATAGCATTCATTAGAACAAAAAGGTTTTTTTCCACTTATATTTTCTTTATATTAATTATTGTGTATGGTTTTTCTCATGGTTCTGTTTAACTCTAAATCAGGTCACATAATTCTTCTGAGATGTACTCATTAACACAGACTACAGCATATTAGCATATTCTGCATCTACACACATGTCTAAATCATCCTTTTGATTCTGTGTTAAAGGCTATGAGCATATTCTGAATGTACTCATGTAATTTGGTCTCATGGAGCACACATTCTTCTTCCAGTTAATAAACAAGTGCCAAAAGGTTAACTTTGGATCATAAAGATTTCTTTTTTTTAAATTCTATGAATCAAACAATCAAAAAGCATTTATAGGTGCTAGGTACCACACCTTATAAACTGTGGGGGTACAAAGAAAGGAAAAACAGTCCCCCCTTTTAAGGAGCTCACATTCTAATGAAGAGAGGAGAAAAAATATATACATATGCACACATATAAGAAACATGCAGAATGAATGAGTGGTAATCTCAGAAGACCTAGCACTTAACAATTGAGGAGAACTGGGAAAGGCCTATTGCAGAATGTGTCCCCTGACCTTTGTGGAGAGTGGATCACCTGGCCTGGGGAAATTCCTAAAAATCATCCCCACCTGAATCTCAACCCATCCCCACACCCCTACTTGGTTCTCACAGGAAATTTCCACCTCCAATTGATCTGGGAATCACTTTGGTCTGGGAAACAATCACCACCCCTTATTGATTTGGAAATTTTCCTCTAATTGTTCCCTAGCCCCAAACTATAGAAGGCTAAATAAAAAACAAGACTCTGTACCTTAAACTTTGCTATCTTCCTAATCAAGAAGTGGTCCACTGAGAGAAATAGTTTTGTTTCTCAGTGAAATAAGGTCATTTTTGCAAAAAAACAAATAAACAAACAAAAAAAAACTCGCTTACAGGCTGGGACTGTGATTCTTTCACAAAACCTGTGACACTGGCCTGGAGACCCTCATCACTGTTAGGGTAACCTCACCCCTCAACATTATAATTAAGGAACAGCAAATAGGTCAATGTAGTTATATGGTAGAGTTTGAGAAAGAAGTATAAAGTGTAAGAAGAATGGAAAGGTAGGAATAGCAAGATTATGAAGAAGTTCAAATGCCAAAGAGAAGTTTATTTTCATTCTGGAAGTAATAAGGAGTCTTGGAGTTTGAATAAAAAATAATATAATCAGATCTATGATTGGTCTGACCAAATTTAGGCCAGTTAGGTAGTTGTGTGAATAGATAGGAGGATGTATTAACCCTGGTAGAAAGGTTTGTCTACCATCTTTCTTTCGTTTCACTCTATTAAGGTAAAGGCATGTTGAGGACAAAGAGGTAGTATTTGGACCCAGCCTAATTCTTATCCATTCTTATTTTTCCTCATGAAAAGAAAAATACAGACAATTTAACCTTTTGACTGCTTAAATTAAAGATGCCATCATTCTTGTAATCTATATCATTCAAGCTTCCTCCAAGGGCTAGAAGAGGACCATTTCTTTTTACTTGAAACTCATGCCTTGTTGCATCATTTTCTAAGTTCTATTTTTTCCTGTGAGAGCCATCTCCAGCTCTGTTTTTCGTTTTTTTTTTTTTTGTTTGTTTGTTTTTGTTTTGTTTTGTTTTTTAATTGCAAAGAAGAAGATGAATCCTTGGTAAGTTTCACCCACCTACTCAAGTTCCCACTCTCTTCCTCCAACATATAAGAATCTTCCCCCCCCCCGAATCTTGACACTAATATTCTTGGCTATTATATTAGTGAGGGGGTAAATAAGCCCTGAACAAAAAGATCCCAGCTCTTTGGTATCTGAGTAGGGAATTAACTGGAAAAGACTTTTGTTGAATTTAAGTGAGCCTGCTACCAAACTCCTTTTATGATACAGACATGGTACTGATACCTAAACCAGGTAAAACAAAAACAGAGAAAGAAAATTATAGACCAATCTCCCTAATCTTAAATCTTAAATCTGCTAAAATCTTAAATAAAATATTAGCAAAGAGATTACAGAAAATCATTCCCAGAATAATACACCATGACCAAGTAGGATTTATACCAGGAATGCAGGGATGGTTCAATATTAGGAAAACTATTAACATAATTGACTATATTAATAACCAAATTAACAAAAACCATATGATAATCTCAATAGATGCAGAAAAAGCATTTGATAAAATCCAACATCCATTCCTATTAAAAACATTAGAGAGTATAGGAATTAATGGACTTTTCCTTAAAATAGTCAGTAGCATCTATTTAAAACCATCAGCTAGCATCATATGTAATGGTAATAAACTGGAACCATCCCCAATAAGATTGGGGTGAAACAAGGTTGCCCACTATCACCATTACTATTCAATATTGTATTAGAAATGCTAGCCTTGGCAATAAGAAAAGAAAAAGAGATTAAAGAATTAGAGTAGGTCATGAGGAAACCAAATTATCATTCTTTGCAGATGATATGATGGTCTACTTAGATAACCCTAGAGAATCAACTAAAAAACTATTAGAATTAATCCAAAACTTTAGCAAAGTTGCAGGATACAGAATAAATCCACATAAATAATCAGCATTTTTATATATCACCAACAAAATGAAACAGCAAGAGATACAAAGAGAAATTCCATTCAAAATAACTATCGATAGTATAAAATATTTGGGAATATATCTGCCAAGGGAAAGTCAGGATCTATATGAGCAAAACTACAAAACACTCTCCACACAAATAAAGTCAGATCTAAACAATTGGAAAAACATCAAGTGCTCTTGGATAGGTTGAGCGAATATAATAAAGATGGCAATACTACCTAAACTAATCTATTTATTTAGTGCTATACCAATCAAACTCCCAAGAAATTATTTAACTGACCTAGAAAAAATAACAACAAAATTCACCTGGAAAAACAAAAGGTCAAGAATTTCAAGGGAATTAATGAAAAAAAATGCAAATGAGGGTGGCCTAGCTGTACCAGATCTATAACTATATTATAAAGCAGTGGTCACCAAAACCATTTGGTACTGGATAAGAAATAGAGTAGTGGATCAGTGGAATAGGTTAGGTTCACAGGACAAAATACTCAATGACAATAGTAATCTAGTGTTTGATAAACCCAAAGACCTCAGTTTTTGGGATAAAAACTCACTATTTGACGAAAACTGCTGGGATAATTGGAAACTAGTATGGAAGAAATTAGGCATTGACCCACACGTAACACCATATACCAAGATAAGGTCAAAATGGATTTCATGATCTAGGTATAAAGAATGATATTATAAACAAATTAGAACAATGTAGGATGGATTACCTCTCAGACCTGTGGAGGGGGAAGGAATTTGTGACCAAAGAAGAACTAGAGGTCATCATTAATCACAAAATAGATAAGTTCGACTATATCAAGTTAAAAAGTTTTTGTACAAACAAAATAAATGCAGACAAGATTAAAAGGGTAGCAGTAAACTGGGAAAATATTTTTACATCCAAAGGTTCTGATAAAGGCCTCATTTCTAAAATATGTAGAGAATT
Organism: Myrmecobius fasciatus; assembly: GCA_023553655.1. Lineage (NCBI taxonomy): Eukaryota > Metazoa > Chordata > Mammalia > Dasyuromorphia > Myrmecobiidae > Myrmecobius > Myrmecobius fasciatus. The sequence continues at coordinate 284,493 of JAJPUD010001678.1, read as the reverse complement.
GACTCAAATATATAAGAATTCAAGCCATTCTCCAATTGATAAATGGTCAAAAGATATGAACAGACAATTTTCAAACGAAGAAATTGAAATTATTTCTGGTCACATGAAAAGGTGCTCCAAATCACTATTGATCAGAAAAATGCAAATTAAGACAACTCTGAGATACCACTACACACCTGTCAGATTGGCTAAAATGACAAGAAATGTTGGAGGGGATGTGGGAAAACTGGGACACTGATACATTGTTGGTGGAACTGTGAACGGATCCAACCATTCTGGAGAGCAATTTGGAACTATGCTCAAAAAGTTATCAAACTATGCATACCATTTGACCCAGCAGTGTTTCTACTGGGCCTATATCCCAAAAAGATTTTAAAGGAGGGAAAGGGACCCACATATGCAAAAATGTTTGTGGCAGCCCTTTTTGTAGTGGCAAGAAACTGGAAATTGAAAGGATGCCCATCAATTGGAGAATGGCTGAAGAAATTATGGTATATGAATGTTATGGAATATTATTGCTCTGTAAGAAACGGCCAGCAGGATGATTTCAGAGAGGCCTGGAGAGACTTGCATGGACTGATGCTAAGTGAAATCAGCAGAACCAGGAGAACATTATACACAGCAACAAGACTATACGATGATCAATTCTGATGGACATGGTTCTCTTCAACAATGATGTGATTCAAACCAGTTCCTATTATTCAGCGATGAAGATAGTCATATACATCCAGAGAGAGGCCTGTGGGAACTGAGTATGGACCACAACACAGCATTTTAACGCTTTCTGTGAATATTTCCATGCATTTTGTTTTCCTTCTTAGGTTGTTTTATTTCTTCTTCTCTTTCTAGATCTGATGTTTCTTGTGCAGTAAGATAACTGTATAGATATGTATACATGTATTGGATTTGTCATATAATTTATTATATTTATCATGTATTAGATTACCTGTCATCTAGGGGTGGGGGTGGGGGGAAGGAGGGCAAAAGCTGGGGAAAAAAAAGTTTTTGCAAAGGTCAATGTAGAAAAATCACTCATATGTTTTGTAAATAAAAAGCTTTTAATAAAAAAAAAGAAAAATAGGCAAAAAAAAAGAAAAAGAAAAAGAATTTAAGTGAGCCTGTTGCTGTGGGCCCTAGTTGAATTCCCACAGTTACTCTCTGAAGCAAGTAAGAACTAGCATTGACATGGTTATCTGAAATAAAGTGAACCTTTTGTTCTTAAGTAGGCTTCTTGTTCCTTGCATTAACAAAATTATCATGGCCCCACAGTTACAGTATCCATTAAGAAGGCCAAGCTATAGATAACAATTCCCAGATTATTTTTCCTATAAAAGAATCTGTGGTTACCCCATTTCTTTGCTAACTCCCTTTAGCCCATTTATTAAATGGCACAATTGCTGATTTCTTTAGTTACTTAGTCTGCCTTATGGCATCTTCCCTTTTGTTAGTGGTGAGTTCCACTAGAGAATTTAGCCTCAGTCTTTACCCTTGCTAATTACTAACTCCCCTTTTCGAATTTAACCTGCTATCAGCAGTGTAACAAAATCTTTGCCTCTTGATTTGGAGATGGTCTAAGCCTACAAATTTTTTGGAGACTTCTCATGACACTGACCCAAAACTCAATGTATTTTGGGGATCCAACTTCCATTCCCCAACATTTGTTGAACCACATGAGAAGAATCCTAGAATTTTAGTACATTTTGGGTGCTTCAGTGCTTTTAATCCCCTATGTTCCCATCATTAGTAGGGAATAGGCATTCTTTCACAAGCAATATTTCATTATAAAACATATCTTTTACCCATTGTATAGTCAAAAGATTTACAGAATACAAAATTCCACTAAAATTATTTTTTATTATTTTTTAAATGCATTTTCTCTGGTAAGGTAAGATGTGACCTTAAAGATTTTCCAGAAACAAGGTATTTTTCATAATACAAAAAATTAACTGAGTCCTTAAAAAATATATTAAGAATTATATGACTTTCTGAGGAAAAGTATCTAGTTAGGCATATGACAAGGAAAAATACCCTTGACAAGAGTATTCATTACTGTGATGGAGGAAGTCTAGTGCACAGTTCAAGTTGAACAGGTATTCTTTGTGGATAGTGAAGTCTTTCCAGATGCTTGGCATATAAGTAGGTGCTTAATAGATGTTTATTGATTGATGACATCTTGTTGGTATCATTAAGCTCTACATCATTGTAGAGCCTCCTAGAAAAGATCCATATTCATTAAAAATAGTTTGGTCTAACTATTCACACAAGAAAAAAACAAGTAGATGAAGAATATTTGTTTTCCATGTTATGATCTATAATTAAATTTAAATAATCTATAGAACTTGTTAATCAGAATACACATATAAATATGTTTATATGTATATATGCATATGCACATGACAATGAACTGAACCCAAAATTAAATAGGAAGAATAGAATGAATTGGATGACTTTCAGAAAATTGCAAAATAATTTTAATGACCCCAAATTTCTCCCAGAAACAAAGACCCACATCTTGGGAAATTCCCTTCATGCATTTGGACCTAATTTGCAAAATTATGAGGCCAGATTAAATGATATCTAAGGTTCCTTGAACCACCAAATAATATGAGCATTAGTACATATAGTAGATGGTCAAAGATATTGAATAAATTAATGATTTCAGTTGTTTCTAAAAAAAAAAGACCAATTTTTAAATACCAGTCCTTTGCCAGTATTATTGTATGAGAGACATAGGACACATCTGTTTTCAAAGAATTGAAAATGAATAGTCCATGAAGGGCAGCAAAGAAGAAAAAATTGGATGGACATAGGCTACAACACTTGGCATATAGTAAGTCCCTAAAAAATACTTGTTTATTGACTGTAACAAATAAAGAATTAAAAGACATCCTAGAGTAAAGAGATACTGATGATGAAATGTGTAATAAAAAAAGAAGAGAAGCTATTCACATATCAGGGGCAAAGGATAACTGATGGACTGTCAAAGTGTTCTTTGGATAACCTTGGGATGACAAGGGAAAGGAAGACTCTCAGCATATTTGGTTGGCCTCCTTGAGGCAAATTTATGGGAGAATAGGACAAAAGTCACAAAGGACAGTCATGGATGGATTATGATACACATAATTGGAAGAAATAGAAGAGAACTCAGATATATTTAATTATTTGAATATTGCCCCAGATTGACAGTATTGACATCACTTTATATATAAAGTAACAATAACAGGTAGGCTTCTTTTCAGATAGAAAGTGGAAAAGGTAGATTCTCCACTTTGGCTCTAGAGTTATAAGGGATCATAGATATTTGTGGTTCAAATCCTTCACCTAACCCAGGTGGAAACCAAAGCCTGAGATGGCTTGACCAGGGTCACTTAAGGGACAAGCACCAGAGATCTGAATCCAGTGACTCTTATTCCACCTTCTGCTGATACCTCCATGAGCGATTTATACAATATACTGATTTTAGGAAAAAGTCTTCTATCCTCTAATTGACAAGGCTTTGGCCAAAATGAAAGGAGGATGAGTCACTGCAGGGAATCAGTGAAGAAACATGGCATGGTGTGATTTCTGGCAGTCATTGTGGGGGCTGGATGGGAAGCAGCCCTGGCTTGAAAAAGGACACTGTTGATTGCTTAGTCCCCCTTGGAAAATTCTCTCTGAGCTGAGTTGATCTGTGTGGGCGTCTGTGTGTGTTCATGCACATATGAATGTATTTACTTATAGATGTGTCTCTGCAGGAGTGAGTCTGCCTTGGAGCAAGCAAGGCAATATGATTGATAAATAAAAATCATTTAAACTGCGTAGATTTTAGAACTACAGGAGAGCAACGTAGACTATTTCTTCAAAATAGCAACATCCTTTTCTATGGTACATTGTTTTATAAAGCATTTTTCTCATAGCAGCCTTTTTGGATAGATAGCATCCTTAGCTTTTAGATTAAAGGCTCACAGGCTCAAGAAAGTCATGGGCTCATTCCCTCATCTACGAGGGAACTTAGAGATCATTTACCCTAACTGACTCATTTTACAGAAGTTTGGGGAAGTTAAGTCATTTGACATGATCATACAGGTGAAAAGCATTCAAGGAAGGGATTCAAACAGATCTGGCCTTTCAAATTAAATGTTTTTTCCAGCTTCCTTAAAGATCATGCAATATGATCCTCTTTCTCCCCTACTTTAAAGATGAAGAAACATCCAAATAAGCTAAATGTTATGTCCCCAGTCACACTACTGGTAACTTTTAGTCAGGATTTGAACATATTTTTCCTGACGTTCCCTATACAAAAAATAGGTTCTCTTTTAGGAGGAGAAGGGTGTCAGGAATTGCCATCCAGCCTGAAAACCTTCAGAGAAATTGGCCGTATCTCATGAGGTTTCTGTTCTTCACTATCTCAAATTCATTGTCTCTACCCAAGTGATATTAACCCTCATAATCTCATATGAAAACACTCCAAGATCTGGTCATGGTGGCGTGTTTTTCATTCTGTGCTGATTAGATTAGGATCTTGGCTTTTTCATTCCTTCTCTGACTTAGTAACAGGAATTAGTCACAGAAATGCACTGTGGCACCAAACAGCTGCCTCCACAAGAATCAGTAATTATAGCTGAATGCCTTTCTAACTGTTATGAAGTGCTGTGGCCTGTGAGCTTATTGCAAGCTAAGTGGATTTTCAAGTATGACGTTTACAATGTCTATAGACCATCATCCAGGGGACTCTGACCTGCTGATTTTCATCAATAAAGACCCAGCTCCATTGCAGTCTGAGGCCTTCAATTATTTTTGAGGAAGAATCTATACCTATCTTCAGGGAGGCTGCTCATTGCAGTAGGGTACTAGAGAGAAACCTTAGGATTTCCTTCCCTGGAAATTTTGACAGACAGGGTCCTTGGATGATTTTGCTGGAAGGATAAGGATTGGTTAGAAGTCTAAAATCATAGAATTTTGCAGATTACACATTGTATCCCTTCCCTGGCCCCCACGGACCATAGATGTTACATTTTATTTCTCTAGAGTTTTCTGATACACTTTTAGGGTTTGGTGGATTTCTAGTCTGCCATTGGCTCAAGACCCCACTTATGGTGTTTCTCTAATTTTAAGAGATACCCTAAAGTCCAGTTCCTTTTAATAATTTGATAGACAAGTTGTTATAAAGAAATATTTGCTTTAAACGTGTAAGGATAAATACATACTTTCCCCCTCAACCCAATATATTGTAGACATAATTCTCTTTTGCACCATTTCAATCTCTGGGAAGTGGAAAGGGATTCCTTAGCTTAGCTCAATTTATCTAGAAGAGGCAGATCAAATTCCAATTCCAAAGCCCACTCTGAGTTTGAGTCCTAGACACCTGGTTTCTCCATGCTAGATATAACATCCACATGGACTCCTGCCTTCCAGGTCAGGGTGGGTTGGATCCAGATTTGGAGACTTCACCACATGTGCCTAGAGCTGAAAAAAACAAATAAAACGACTAAAACCACAAGCCTATTTTTCAGGACCACCAAGTCTAAAAAGGGAAGGAGTTAACTATTTCCCACACAACTTAATTTACAGTGCCCATGTTGTGGATAAAGAGGACTTTCACCCTTTGGATAATGTTAGAAAAAGAAATAGTGGGCCTGTCTTGGTCTAATAATTTCAGATACAACCTTTTTTTTTTTTTTTTTTTTTTAAATTTTTATTTTATTTGCATAACATATGTGTGGGTAATTCTTCAACAATAACCCTTACATAGCTTTCCGTTACAAATTTTTCCCCCCAACTCCCCACCCCTCCCCTAGATGGCAGGATATCCACTACATGTTAATTATGTTAAAATATTGGCAAATCGAATATAAGATACAACCTTTTTTTTGCATATTTTTGCCTGATGAGAAGAAACTATTCCCACTATCCATATGATAAGGGAATATAGAATGTCTTTTCCCAGAAGCAGGTCAGAGTATGGCATGGGTGCCCCCATGTCAGATGATCTGGACACATGAAAAACTGAGCCCAGCTTAATTATTTGGGAATAAGGACTATTTCATTTCTATCATTGAATCACTAGGCTTGGTAATTATGGTTTAATCAATTAGCATATCTGACTCTTCATAACCCCCTTTGGGTTTTTCTTGGCAAAGATACTGGAGTGGTTTGCCATTTCCTTCTTCAGCTCATTTTACAGGTGAGGAAACTGAGGCAAACAGGGTAAAGTGACTCATTCAGTGTCACACAGCTAGTAAGTGACTGGACCTAGATTTGAACTTAGGTCCTCCAGACTCCACTACTGGCCCTCTATCCAGTGCACCATATAGCTGCCTCAAGCTTTTAGCATGGTAACTGTGCATAGTTGGCAATGTTTATCTAAATGAATTGAACCAAACCAACCAGTCTGGTCCATTTCAACAATGAGGAAAGTGAATCCCAGAGAGATGAATGTTTTATCCAACAGGTAGCTAAATAAGACAGTACATCCTCATGTAAGGATATGACTCCCCATAGGGGGTTGGGGAGAGGAGGAGGAAGAGAAAGAGAAAGAGAAAAAGGAGGAAAAAATGGTGGTTTTGATTCTGGGGCATCTTGGGACTTGGGGGCTAGACTTTTTTCTTCCTTATTCTTTTTTTTTTTTTTCAAAAAAAACTGGGACAATGAACTCTTATTTCATGTAGTTTTCATTTATGATAGGAAGGCTTACTTGATCAATGTTTGGGTTTTGATGGCTCAGAGTAAGTGCAAATATAAATTGTTTCTGTCTTAATCAGAAACTCTGAGAGTCTTCCCCTCTCAAATCAATTCTTCTATATAGGCAATCTAGGTTATCTTTTGGCTTAATTCTTACCTAGCCTTTATTTAATGAGGATTGCCAAAGACAAACTGAGACTTGGGAATGACCTCATAAAAAGGTCAAGATTTCCCACTACATCAGGGTAATCACTAGTCCTTTTGCCACTGGACTATGATGACTGGAGGAGTTTGCACAGTTTTGCATTACTTAAATCTAATTCACTTGCAAGACATCATCCTTCTGATGTCATTGATTTTCTTCAAGAATGAAGGATAAACACTGAATATGACTTGATTCCAAGTCCTCCAATAATCCAATACTACACTGCCTCTTGAAGTTTCCTCTAGGCTGAAAGTCCTTTAATTCTGATGTGAATATATCATATCTGATGAGGAATTGACTGAAAAAAAAAACCTAACTCTGTTAGACAGTGTGTTAAGAATTGAAGACATAAATAAAAAAAAATTTTCAGGTGCTCAAGAATAAGAGTGGTAGCCAGAAAAGGAAGCCACATGGTTGGTGAGTTAATTTCTAGGTCAGTCAATTAACATCCCCTTCCAGAAACAATTTTTGATTACTGAACCCACAGCAAGGGATAGAAAAGCTGTAGAGTGGGAAGCAATATACACATAACTGCAGGGAAAATAGCAAAATAGTTGGGAGTGCAAAGTTGGTTAGGATCTGAAGTACTGCTTGGTCTGAGTCAGCTAATATAGTCGGTGATTTGAATTTGGATTTTACTAAAAGCTTAATAATGATCTAATAGTTAAAAATATTCTCTCCTTTTTTATTTTATCAAAAATCATGGAATCAGAACCAAAGGAAGAAGCAGAGAAATCTGAGATAAAACAAGTCTTCTGTTATTGTTGCTGCAAACTCTATGTAATTGATATTGTCTGAGAGAAAAAATAATAAGTTAGAGGCCAAAAACCCCTGCAAAATAGGCTATAGATAGCTTATAGATGGACTCTTTCCAGAAGGCAAGTGGCTCATCACAAAATCACAAATGTTAAAACTATAAGACATCTTAGAGATTATCCACTCCAAAGCCTTCATTTTCTAGATGAAAGAACTGGGGACCAGGAAGAGGAAAGGAAATTACTTGAGTGTTAAGGCAAAGACTTGAACAGACTCTCCACCATGTTGAATACTCTTTCCACTACACCATGCTGGAGAAGTCAAGTTGTGAACAAGGAAATGGATAATAAAGATAGCTGGACTGAGAAGAAATAGAATATTTAATATAACATTTAGATGGAGTCCATCTTTCTTTTTCAGCTAATGAACAAAGAACTAATAGGGCTTGAACCTGGAATTGAACCTGGAAGGCTAACATGAAGCAGTCATGAGCTGAGTGCTTTCCAGAAAAAGTGTAATGGTTGCCCAAAGGTAGAAGAAAAGCATAGATCTTTTTAGCAATATCCACTTCTGTAACAGCTTATGATTGAAAACAATTCTGAAAGCCTTAGGAATTCTGATCAACCTAATGACCAAACACAATCTCAGAGGACTAATGAATAAGACTATTACCTATCTCTTGACAAGGAGTTAATGGATTTGGGATACAGAATGAGACCTATATTTTTGAAAGTATCCAATATTTTTACTTGACTGAATGAATGGAGAATGGAGGTGGAAGAGAAAATTGAATTTTTTCATTGAAAGTAGTTTTAATTAAAAAAAAACATTTTATGGTTGACAAAACATCTTCCTCTCATTAGTCCTATTTTGTACATAGGAGATGTAGAAGTTATTGACCTCATTATTGAATAAGGAAACAGCCCAAGAGAGCCATGGGACTTGCTCTAGCTGTATATTTAATTGGTCTATTATGATATAAGCAGCATAGACCTTTTGATTTCAGGCCCACTTTCTTTCTACCACAGGATATGCCTTTGTAGATGAGAAGCAGATGAGAACAGAGGTTGAACTAGCCTGAGGAAGCTGTACCAGCATCTCCGGCTGTGGTTACCTCAGGAAAAGCTTCTGGGTTCTATATACTTGTGAATTATGATGATGATTTTATTTGATCCTTGCAAACAATGTGAACTGATTAGTGATTTCTCTAATGTTCTCTTTGGATGAATGGACATCTCCAAAGGCCTTAGGCAAATTAATATGACTGGATTATTTCCAGAAAGCAGCTCTTTCAATGAAGGGAATTGAATGAGTTCTCTGTCAACACACACTAGTCAGTAAAGGCTTCCTATACAGACACTTGTCTTTTCTATAACTTAAGTGCTTTTTCCATCTCCTGGGAAAAAAACATGTTCATTTATAGTTCTGCACTTTCTACAATAGGCTCACCTGGCTCAGAAAGAGTCTGCACTGCCCTGGGAATGCTAGTTGGCTGTTTGAATAGAATGATCATGTAGGAAATTTAATGCATGGAAGGGCTTTGTTTTTTTAACGTGAAACCATGCAGATGATGAATCAAAAAGGCAATACTGAAGAATGCCTATACATATATCAAGTAATCACTCTAAATGACATTTCTAATTTTTCCCCATTGACCTGATTGCAAGGAACAAGAGTGCCTCTCCATTATCCACTGTTTACCAGTTCTTTCTATCATTCTGAAGGCCCCAAGCCTAAATACTTTGCTACAGTTATATACACAGGTTTATAATAATGTTTGGATTTGAGAAAGGATTCATTAGTACTTAACACACACTGGTAAATAACTTTGGTTCCTCAATTAGTCCTGCAGCAGTACACTAAGAAATGGAAACTTCCTTAGAAATGCAAGCAATTTCCATTATGCTACTTTTTATTTATACAGGCAAAGGTAAGTCACTTATTCTCTAGGCTACAATTTCCTCATTTGTAAAATAAGAGAATTGGGCTAGATGATCTCACAAATTTCTTCTAGCTCTGAATCTATGATTCTATTACCATATGAGATAAACAAATTTCTCATCTTCATTGCTTGAGAACAACTCCAATATCCAATGATTTCATCAGGTCAGCTTTTCTACCAAATGGATCTATTTATTTAAAAACTGTAAAATGAAGAAGTAGGACTGTGAGATCTTTCAGGTCAATTAGAGTATTAACTTCAATGATTACATTATCTTATGATTTTATGTGAGATATTACACACACACACACACACACACACACACACAATAAGCATTACCTCAAATTATCAACAGTTACGAACCAAACATGGGTTCAGTTATTCAACAATTGATCTTTGCCAGTAACTCATGGTATGGCTTTGGGCAACAGAGACACAAAACTCATCAGGGAATGGAAGAGACAACATATTGCCTTGATGAAGGTCCAACAGTAGTAGTCCTAGAGAAAGCAATTTGATAACATTAGCAGAAGGTATCTGCATCCATCCATCCATCAATGAATAACCATTTATTAAGTGCCAATGTGTGCCAGGCACTATGCTAGGCATGAGGGATACAAATTTTAAAAATGAGATAGCTCCTATCCTAAACTATGGTACTGTACTAAGTTTCAATGGACCTACATCTATTCAATACTGTAATTCATGAATCCCTCTAAGTATATTTTTCTTCCCCACTCCCAACTCCCATTAGCTAAAGAGCACAATTAGTTCAAAACAAAGGTATTTAATTAAATAGAAGAGTAAGAACAACAGCAGTAGGCCATTGATATCTCCTCTCCAACACCTTCCCCCCAAAAAAGAGGCATGAGTTGCTTCAGGCCATGCATTTGCCTTGGCCACAAATACTCCTTAGAGAAGCACCTCTCAGACATAAGCCCTATGTGCATCCACTCTTCATCCTGCTGATATATTTGTGGGAGATTATGCTCTATATATGGAATGAGGGGAAAGAAGAAAATTTTCTATTGTAACTGTTTTACTCTTCTATTTCATTGAATACCTTTCTTTGGAACTATGTCATTGCTATACCAAAGAAAAAAATTAAACCTCTAAGTGGGAGCTCATGAATTACTACAGAATTGAGCAGAGACAGGCCCATAGGCTCATGGAGGAATGGCTATTCTGGTTATCTCATATGTAAGAGAGAGGTTCCTCACTTTTTTTTATTTAAAGGTTTTTATTTTCAAAACATATAGAGTTTTCAACATTCACCCTTGCAAAACTTTGTGTTCCAAATTTTTTTTCTCCCTTCCTTCCACCACCCCTCCCTTAGATGGCAAGTAATTCAATATATGTTTACATATGTACATTTCTTCTATACATATTTCCACAATTATCATGCTGCACAAGAAAAATCAGATCAAAAAGGAAAAGAAATGAGAAAGAAAACAAAAAGCAAGCAAAAACAACAAAAAGAGTGAAAATGCTATGTTATGATCCACACTCATTCCCACAGCCCTCTTTCTGGGTGTAGATGACTCTCTTCATCACAAAACCATTGGAACCAGTCTGAATCATCTCATTGTTGAAAAGAGCCATGTCCAACAGAATTGATCTTGTTGTTGCCATGTACAATGATCTCCTGGTTCTACTCATTTCACTCAGCATCAGTTCATGCAAGTCTCTCCAGAGCGTTCTGAAATCATCCTGCTAATCGTTTCTTATAGAACAATAATATTCCATAACATTCATATACCATAATTTATTCAGCCATTCTCCAATTGATGGGCATCCTTTCAGTTTCCAGTTCCTTGCCACTACAAAAGGGGCTGCCACAAACATTTTTGCACATGTGGGTCCTTTTCCCTTTTTGATGATCTCTTTGGGAAACAGGTCCAATAGAAACACTGCTGGATCAAAGGATATACACAGTTTGATAGTCCTTTAGACATAGTTTCATATTGGTCTCCAGAATGGTTGGATCAGTTCACAATTCCACCAACAATGTATTATTATTTCAGTTTTCCCACATCCCGTCCAACATTCATCATTATCTTTTCCTGTCATCCTGGCCAATCTGAGAAGTGTGTACTGGTACATCAGAGTTGTCTTAATTTGTATTTCTCTGGAGGTTCCTCATATTGAATACTATAACTGTTCAGGGTACTAAAAAGAACCCAAAAGGTAAGAGTTCAATTTAATTTTAAAATGTTTAATTGAGGAAATTATATAAAAGGTCTATGCTTGATCATAGGGATACAGATTTATTTTCAAGGAATTAAAGTTTAGTCAGGAATATAAGATACTCCCATGTTCTCTAATGTTTTAAAGGTCCACAATTCCATCATTATGAATACTTCCTCTAGTAACATAGATCCCAACCTCTAGATATCTTTAGTAGACAGTTTTATGAATTACCAAGGTTGAAAACATTCAACTTATGAATCAGCTTTCTAGTGATGAGCCTGTGCATACTTAGTTATGTTGGTCCTCAAACAAGAGACCTGCAGTCCATCACAGGGCCCATATTTAAAGCTGATATGAATGGTTAAGATCTACTAAATCTTGAATTCCTCTGAGTGGTCTTTGAGAGCTCAGAGTCACCTCCATGCCATGAGGTAATATAAGAGATCAGCAGAAAAAGCACACACACACACACACACACACACACACACACACACACACACACAAAATGGTACAACACCAGAGATGACACTTATACAAAGAACTTAAACAATGTGTATTATGAGAAAGGTGAGAACAGTGTCCTGTGGGAATTAAGAGGAAAAAGATTACCTCCTACTAGAAGCATCAGGGAAGAAAGCCTACACTTAAAAGATGGCATGTGAATAAAGTCTTAAAGAATTTCTTTTTCTCTCTTTTCCTTTTTTCTCTTTAAAAATATTGTTAGAGCTTTTTTTTTTTGGTATGTTGCTATCATTTATCGATGACCCCTTTAATCCTACCTTATAATGCAGAAATATAATCAAGCAAAACAAACCACTGAATTTGACCATGTGATACAGTGGACAGAATTCATTCATGTGGAGATGTCATGTGTCATGTGGTAATGGAGAGAGAGGACAGGTCAAGAAGATGGAAGAAGTATGAACAAGGAGCATAATCAGAGAAAATACAAAAAAATATTATTTTGGAATTAGAGCTAAAAGAGACCTTAGAAATCAAGCAATTCAACTCTTTCATTTAACAGATGAAGACATTAAATTTTAGGGAGGAGAGGTAGTTGGCCCAAGTTCATATAGTTATTTAAATGTCATAAAAATAACCCAGGTTTCCAAACTCCAAATCCAGCATCCTTCCCACTGTGCCAAGCTGTCCTCACACAAAATTGTACCTTTTTTGAGGCTTGCTGTGACTGCATATGTAGAAAACAGCAAATTTGAGAAAGAGAGAGAGAGAGAGAGAGAGAAAGAGAGAGAGAGAGAGAGAGAGAGAGAGAGAGAGAGAGAGAGAGAGAAGAAAAGTCAATAAGCTTCTGGTTGCTTTGTCATCTTAAGCATTTGATTCCACCCATGTGACAAATAGAAGCTATTAGTGGGCAGCATTATTTCCCTCTAGGGCAGATAACATAATGAATCAGATGGAATATCTGGGCTGGCCCTTTTTAAATACAACTTTTCATCTCCCTTGTGTGAATTCGACTATATTCTTGCAAGAGGGGAGAAATGGAGATTAATTTCACCTTAATGAAAAAACACATATTTATAAAGATTTCAAAGGAGAGATCCTTGCCCTCCTTGCAGGAAATGACATTCCTTTGTCACATTTGACCGGTCTCACTGTGGGCTAAGCAACAACTGATGCTTTGGAGGCTGGCCTTGAGTTCAAGCCATTTTACCCAAGGGGTGGTAGGATGATAATTGAAATTGTTTACTGTGTAGGGGAATATCTTACTCATTCCAGAATGAAAGAATTCCTAGGAAAGGAGAGGGAATAGTTCTATTTCATGGAGAAAAATTTTCCAGGGTTTCACTGTAAACTACCTAGAGAAGGGGAAAGAGGGAAGCAGCCCTAAAGTCAGGAGGATCTAAGTTCAAATCTAATCTCAGATACTTATTAGCTGTGTGATCCTAGATAAGTCATTTAATTCTGATCCAAAAGAAAGAAAAGAAAATTCATTGGGACAATGGAAAGGAGTGCCCTCCAAAATTGAATTATCCACAAGTCCAGTTAGAGGTGACCATGTGGTGAACAAGCATTAACCACTGACCTCAAAAGACCTAGTCCAAAACTTTCTTCTAGTGTGGGCAAGTCCCTTCTTCTCTCTAGTCCTCAGTCTCCTCATCTGTAAAAGGGGGGGGGTTAATTGGAAAATTTCTTAAACTCTGTATCAATGATCCTAAAATGGTTTTTGGTATCCTTAATCTCCCTTTTCCTTCACTCATTGGTTGTGCCCTCTATAGCCATTTTATGTCCTGATGTTTCCCACACTACCCCCAAACCCAACAGAAGGAAAGGTTCTGATAAACAAGAACTCCCATATCTCTAGCATTTTAAAATTTACAAAATACCTATTGCTATCATTTTACAAATGAAGAAACAGATTCAGAGAAATCAGATTGCTTGCTGGGGGCCACAAAGATGAAGTATCAGAGTGAGACTCTGGATTCAGGCATCTCATCTCAAAGTCTGATTCTTTCTCCTTATATCTGCAAACTGGGGTGTTCCAGCTATGGGGCATGTTTCATTCTGAGTTATCTCTTTCCTTATGAAATGAAAGTCTTATTTTGTCCCTTTGAGAGGAATTTCAGGCTTCAATGTACAAATAGGAAATGATTTTAGGTGAGGCAGGGGGATTTTCCTAGGATCTTTGAATCTCAGGCATTAATACACTTCTACTTCATTTCTTTGTGAAATTGTACCTGTCCATTGGTATCTGACACTCTTGTTCACTTACCTCTCAATAGGTTTTGTGAGTAGCAGAAAACATACTTTTTAAGGAGAGTGGAGAATGGGTTCTAGTCTTGACTTACCATTAATTTGCTGTGGAATTCAAAGCCATTTGCTTCACTACACTGGTTTCAATTTTTCCATCTATAAAATGAGGAGCTGGACCAGAGAAGGAAGGAAGCATAGTATATATATGAGAAATAACTCTGGATTAGAGCTCAGGAAGCCAGTTTAAAATGCAGTTTATGATAGGAAACTTGCTAGTGAGAAGGACTGATGCTGGACCTGGAATATGGAAAGCCTGGATTCAAATATTCCACCTGAGACACTTACTAGCTAGCTATGTTATCCTGGGCAATTTCCTTAGTTTCTGTGTGCTCCATTTCCCCTCAGTTAAATTAGGATCAGTACCTTGGAGTTATAAACTAGACCAGATTTGTGACTCAATATCAAAGTTACTCATTCCATAATCTCCTGATTACTGGGAGCTTCTGGTTAACTGTTCTTGCCTATAACCTTACATTCTTGACATGCTGTCTTGCTCTGACCTCTATCAATATTTGTAAAATTATTTTTCACTATACAAGTGCTAGCTATTCTTATTTTATTTACTAGTTGTTTGCCTTTAGGGAAATCTATCAACTTCTCTAAGACTCAATGTCATCTTCTGTAAAATGAGCAAGAGAATATTCATACTGTCTACTTCACAGGAATGTTGTAAAAAAAAAAAAAGCATTTGTGAACCACAACACAATCTAGAAACATGTTATTCTTCTTCTTCTTTCCTTTAATTCTATGATTATTCTTTCTGCTGAAAATATCTGGGCAACCAATATATCCAGGACAGAGCAGAAGGAATAAGCAGAGGTACTGCATGGCACCAAGAGCCCTGGGGACATTAAAAGAGGCCAGTGCATAGAACCCAATAGATATAGTAACAGCTAAAACTGAATATTGAACTAAATTGTGGTTCTGGAAAAGTTTATTTTCATACCTGTTCACCTTAATTTCAGGTGCCCTGACTCCCCTCTATCCAATACTCCATCAACTAGGATGCCCAAAGCCTCCCATAAGGAGTCTGCTTCCTTGGGGACTTTTTTTTCTAGACCTATCAAGTAGAAATCCATGTCCTGAAACTCACCTATTCCCCCTCTATTTGCCCTATCTTCCATACTCATCAAACCTTACCCTCCATCCCAAGCTCCAAAGAATGTACAAGCTGAATCTTTGAGATCACATAGTCCAGTCCCTTACTTTTCAAATGAACAAAGTGAGATCCAAAAAAGGTAAAGGAATTTACTTCAGATTATACAGAATTGAGGCTAGACCCTTGGTCCCTTAAAATCTGATTCACAATGCCAGTTCTCAGGGTCATATTAGGAATGCTATCTAGATTTGTCATTTCATCCTGGCAATTGTGGATAATTTACAAAAACTTCTGATGTTGAAAGCTTGCTCTGCAAATATGAATTAAGACTTGACTGCAAGTGTTTCTGACTCAAAGGTCAATTCCCTACATACTAACCCAAAGCTAACTCTGGGGAATCCCTGGTTATCAGGAGCCAACAAAACATTAATTCATACTAAGGTATTAAATGACTGAGAATGAATTAATCGTCCCAATTAATGATCAAAGTTCCTTGTTGGCCTTTTTTGCCTACACCCTAAGGAGTTGCTAAGTAGGAATTTCAACATTAAGATCCACTTTCAACTATGTCATGAAGCACCCATCCCCATTGCTGCTTAGTATTTTCAATCTGGTGTATTTATTTAGCTATTTTTATTTGAGATTCTAAACTAGACTTTGTTTTGGAATTTGATTTTTCCTCCAAAAAGAAAAATACAAGAAGTTCTTAACTGGGCCACATTTTGGACTCAATATCAGTCACTTACCTCAAAACCTCCTGGTTATTGGGAGTTCTATTTAACAGTTCTTATCTATACACTCACACTCTTGATCTGCTGCCTTGTCCTGACCTCTATCAAAAGCATGTTTTTTTTTAAAATCTGCCTTGTCTTCCAGGACCCAAGTTTACCCACCACTTCTCAAAGGTCTCCTCATCTTCATCTCCCTCTCACCTGGCCTTGGGAATTTGTCCCTGAAAAAGAAAAGGAAAAAAAAGGGGGGGAAATATTAAGGGGAATAAAAGGAGAAAATGTCCTTTAAGTTGATATTGCCCCATGAATGTCTCCCTTTTGGGGTATTGCTATTAAATCCAGTACAATGCTGCTGTTACCATATTATGCTACTTTGGGAAACATGGGTTTCTCTCAGTAGCAGACTTATGCTTCATCTAAAGGAACAATGATAATAAATTCCATGTTTTCTACACCACTTGGCATCTGACTGGGACTTATCCTGACTAATAAAATTGAGGGGAATATAAATAAAACTATTATTGTGAGTTTCAAATTTATTCTGAACTATTTAGAGTCTTCTTGAATTCAACAGACATGCATTGAAAAATGTAAGGATTACTATTCTATTTATACTCTTTGAATTTCTCCTTTACCATAATCAGCATTATTCCTTCTGGACCATTTCATGTCTTCACCTTTTTCCTATTTTCTTGATCAATACTTCATTCTACTTTCTCACCTCTTCCTATCAAAAGATTTATTGCTGGAAGGGACCTCAGGGAGCATTTAGTTCAAAGTTCTCATTTTGCAGCTGACATTATATACTGCTTTATTAAAGTTTGCAAATCACTTGACATATATTATCTCACTGAGTCTCACAACAACCCAGTGAGCTAGGTACTAAGATATTATTATCTACATTTTAGTTAGGGGGAATCTGAAGGTCAGAAAGGTTGAATGACTTGCCCATCATCACATAGCCAGCATCTCAGAGTTAAGATTCAAATTCAGGACCTCACAACTCCAAGTCTATTACTCATTCCACTCTGCCAGATTGCCTCTTAAATAAAGAAATCAAAGCTTAAAAAGATGAAATTGGGGGGGCAGCTAGGTGGCATAGTGGATAAGGCACCAGCCCTGAAGTCAGGAGGACCTGAGTTCAAATCTGGTCTCAGATACTAACACTTTCTAGCTGTGTGACCCTGGGCAAGTCATTTACCCTAATTGCCTTAGCAAGAAAAAAAAAGATGAAATGATTTGCTCAGTATCAAATGATGAGTTGGAGGTACATACCAAGATGAGATTAAGGAGAGCGATTGGAACCAAATGGTGGGGTTCACATGTGAAGAACTCACAAGGGCTTTCTCCTTGCCAAAAGATACATTTATTTATGAGTAGATGTTACAGACAAAATGAAGTAAAATAAGCACAAGAAGTGGTAAATATGAAGTAGATTTAGGAGAGCATATAGTTAGCAAGGAAAAGGGCTTTTTAACAATTTACATTGGGAAAGAGAAGTTCCCCAGTGGAGTTCACCATTAACCAGGAGAAAGGGAATGCATCATGAGTGGGAGTATATTATTGATTGGCAGGCTAAATCCATAGAGGAGTTTAGCATCTTAAAAGAGTTAATTAGCTATAAGGAGAAGAAAGATACCATAGGGCATGGAGGAAGGATGGGATAAGAAGAAAGACCTTATAAAGTATGGGAGGGGGGAAGGAAAGAAAGAAACCTGAAACAGAACACCATGGCAGGTTAACCCAAAAGGAATTCAGCAAAAATGGCATAGGCCATGGACATATTTATAGGGGAAATTAAACTTCTGGGATTTGACACCATAACTTGGATTTCTGGTTGGATACAGTAAAGTGGGATTACTTTTGTAAGGGTTAGTTCAAGGAATAATCTGAGTATTTTAGACTTTCTCTGCCAACCTGCCAAATTACTCAGGACTTCATCATCAAAACTTACTGTTATGCCTCAGTTTCTCTGAATTGTAATACCCCAGTTTCCCTGCCTCAGTTTCCCTGAATTGTTTTGCCTCAGTTTCCCTGGTGGCAACCTCCCTTCCTTTCTGGCCATTAGGACTGAGATAATTAGGGCTGTGGTGCTATGACCATTCTGGCATTCCAAAGAGTCATAAACCTCCAGATGGTTTATCTCAAATACCCAGATGACACCCTCTATCTCTCCTGGTCCAGACTTCCTGTCTCCTGCTTGACCACCTTCTTCACTCCCCACTTATCAGAATTTATGGTCCTTTCTGAAATTATGATTTACTAGATGCTTCTCCCCATTGCCTTTGTTTCCCTGATAGTTGGAGCCCTATAAAAGTCTCTGGAGTTAATTACTAGATGAGACAAGAGTCCCATCCAGTTGACTAGTCCAAGCTCTCTACTAATAAAATATTTAAAATTCTAATCTCTGTCTTGCCTCAGTTTCTCCAGCATTATATTACTGACTAGTAAGTGTCAGAACCAGGATTCAAATAGAAATCCTTTTATAACAAAGTCCAGTGCTATTTCCACCAAATGGTGGTCTCCTCTTCCCAGGATATGATTCCTAAGGCACAAGTCTGACTATCATTTCCCTTTTCCTAATTCTAACCAGTTCATTTCCTTGTACAAAAGCATCCAGGAATTCCCCATTTCCTGTAGGACAAAATGTAAAGTCGTCAGATTCATGTTTAATACTTTTCACAAGTTGTTTGGTTCGACTCTCTCTTTGCAGGTCTATTTCAAAATACTCCCTACCCCTCTTCCTCTCCCCATTCCCCCCCAAAAAAAACCTTTGAATTATAGCCAAATTGTACTTCTAGCCATTCCTTAACTCTGCAGTCAGCATTACTTCTGTACCTTCTGACAAAATTTTCTATTTCCCTTTGTTCTCCTCCATCCCTTCTCCCCTCCCCTCCAAACCTAGAAAGGACTCCTTTCTCATTTTTGTATCTTAGAATCTTTGCTTCCTCCTTCAATTCTGGTGATACCTCCTCCATAAAAACCCAACATATTCCTGCTTGAGAGAACTCAATCCTTCTCAGTCTTCCTTGTGTTACAATTATCTGTGTACTTATCAGAAGTCTCGAGTTCAGTTTTAAACTCCTTAAAAGAAGGGATTGTTCAAGTTTTTCTTTGTCTCTCAATCACCAAACCTAGTGCTCTTGCACATAAAAAGCCCTTAATAAATATTTGTTTTATTGACTTGAATTTAACTTTCTAATTGTTTTCTCTGATGGCTGTAGATTTTTAGAGTAAACACTTGAAGAACTGGAACACTTAAGGACTTGGGCCTAGGGGGATTTAGATACTAATTGATTTTTCTGAATAACTCTGGTTTTACCAGAAAAAGCTTTGGGTATGAATTTTTGTAAATCATAAGTCTATGTCTCCTCTCCTGCCTTGGTTATCAGAGTCAAAAGCAGGTTTAGCTAGCAATAGGAAAGATCAGTCTAATAATCTCAAAGCCTAGACAGTCTAATAAACTGGAACAAGCAGTTGGAACTGGTCTCAGTAATAGTAAAATAAATTTAATGGTAAATATATTAAATAATAAATTAACAGTAAAGTCAGTTAAAAGAAGTGAATAGTTAGCACTAGGATATAAAATACATCTAGGAGGCCAATCTTGATGACAGAAAGTGTTCTGTAAAATGGTAGACTGAAGTTTAAGCATTGGGACAGAGAGTTAAATAGAGGAAGATCTGGGAAAAAGCAACCAGTCACAAGAACAAAGCTCAGGAAGCAGTTTCTGGAAGAACCAATGTTGAAGTTGGGAAGGGGACCGCAAAAGTTTGGAGTCATAAACTGGTGTGGCAAAGTGTCTCAAAAGTTTGCAGCCTTGAACCCAGCCCCTTAGACAAGGGGCAAAGTTTATTGTAATTGTAATGCCATTACAAATTGGGCTGAATTTCCAAAAGAAATTAGCAGAGAAACAGAAGCTAGGAGATACATTAATTTGACTTTCTATCATAGATATGCTAATTCTATAGTTTATAGGTAGGAAGGAGGAGTGGTCTCCAGAATTTGGTTCTCACTGACCAACAGATTATCACTATTGTCTCAGGAGTTTGTCCTGGGACTATCCTGAACCCAAAAGCTATCTGACAGTCAGCAATGAATTGAGGAGTGGTCTATTCAAAATCAGATTGTTTTTCTTAGATTGGGAGTATGGGAAGTCCCTGAGGCAGATTCCAAAACCAGAAGATTTAGGATTATTGATTTATGGTTAAAACAGAAGCCCCTCTAAAACCTGGGGACCACAAAATCCTATTACATCACCAGCAACCAAACAAAATTCCATGAGCCATGAAGGAGCTGGCACTGGACATAAATAGACTGTTCAGAGTAGCTGGAAGGCACAGTGGATAAAGCAGTAGGTTGGAAAGATTCATCTTGATGAATTCAACTCCAGCTTCTGATATTTACTGGCTGTGATGAGGTCTTGGGTTATTAGATGGAGTTGGCAGAGAGAGCCTGAAGTACTGATAAAATTATTTCCTGGGATAAGCAGGGAAAGGCACTGATGGGGATCAGTTCAACCTTATACTTCTACCCTCTGTGGAGGTCCTGTGTAGCCCTGTCTTACTGTGTCTAGCCCAAAATCCAAGTTATGTCAAGCCCCTGGAGTTAAATTCCCCCTATAAATCTGTTCATGGCCCATGCCATCTTTGCTGGATCCCTTTTAGGGTTATAGCCCATCATAGCATTCTGCCTTGTGATGTCTTTTCTCTCATACCCCCCCCCCAAAGTTACCTCACGGTGTCTTTCTCCTTCTTATATCTTATTAGCTCTTAGAGTGCTAAAGTCTCTATGGATTTAGCCTGTCATTTAAGGGCAGACTCCAACCTTATGGAATATTCCCTTTCTTCTGAATAATTGTGAGTTCCACTAAGGAACTTGACTTTTCCATTGTTTAATTATTAAAACCTCTTTCCTTGCTAACTATATGCTCTCCCAACTCTATTTCATATTTAGCATTCCCTGGTGTGTGGGACAAAAACAATCAGAGACTCTCAGAGTAAGAAAAAAATAAAAAAGGGAGGTTTATTAAGAAAGTGAAAAAGGGCATCTTCCATCCGACACAGTGTTTGTCAGTGAAGGAAATGCAAAGCATAAAGTGTAAAACACCAAATTAAATAGTCTGAATACAGAAGCCCAACTCCCCAGGCTGGTCTTTTCTCCCATTGAGGGGAGTTTGAGGAAGTCCAGGTTTACTTTCTAATCACTGGAAATCTAACCCAGAAACAAAAAATTACAAATAATAAACTCTTAAGAGAATCCAAAACCATCATCACCTTTAAAAGAAGTGTTTATATGCTAATTAAGAGGTGGGGGGAAAGCAGAAGGGGAATGTTCACCTAAAACTATCAAACCTCAGCAGCCTTTTAGTTATAATTCCATTTGTTATTATAAAATCTCAAGTCACAATTAAAGTATAATTTAAAACTATATTGCCATGACGGCATCTCCACTCAGTTAATTCCTCACACTGGTGTCTACTGTGTCTCTTCATTTTTTCTATAACCTCTTCTTCTAAATAAATCTACATTTTGCCAAAGAGATTAGCCAGTGTGAATTCTTCACATGACCAAACCCCAGCATTTGGTGCCTATATCAATCTTGTCATTTGGTGCTGGACTCCAAACACATCATTTGGTTAGGAATTATTACTCTAAAACACACCAGTTTCATGACCCTGGACAAGTCACTTAACTCTGTTTGCCTTGGCTCCTCACCTTTAAAATAATCTAGAGAAGGAAATGGCAAACCATTCCTGTATTTTTACCCCAAATGGGGTCATAAAGAGTCTGATATGACTGAAACTATTGAATAACAATAGCAGTTCAATCTTGGGGTGAAACTCATTTCCAAATCTCTTTGGATTATTTTAAGTCTATCCTGAGTTTCCCAACTTCTCTAGGAACTTGATGTTGTTCAGGAAATGCTTATTCTTCTTCAGTGCAGAAGGGTGAGTCCCCAAACTCATTAATCAATCATGTGATTCCTTTCTCTATGGCTGCCATCTCTTGGGCTAAGATATTAAGTCATTATCCCTTCATGGAGAGCTAGGAACTAATTCCCAGCAAAGTGCCTCTAACCAAAAACAGTCACTAATAAGTTTGGGGCAGGGAGAGGCTTTTTTAGATGTTTAAAGTTTTTTCCAGCACTCAGATCTTTGTTATTTTCTGGATTTTTCAGAAAAGAATGGGAAGTAGGATGGTAGGGGAAATTGAAAGTGTTATGCAGTAAACAGAACAAGCCTGCAATAAATACTTCTAAATCAAGAACAAAATTATGGCTTGCAGAAAAAACTGGCCAATTGCCCTGTACCAATTTCCCAGGAGATATCCTTAATCCTCTAAAAGAGGTTGTCTGTGGGGCATGTCTCCACACCCTCCATAGGGAAATGCAATCAAGGTCCCAAACAAAAGCTCACCTTCTAGTAACCTCCTCAAGTTGATCAGGGAACTCCTTGACAGGAGGTTTTGTTGTTTCAATTTCCTTTGTCATATTCTTGAAAACATGATGACATCTCTGCCTTCAACCCTGACTGGAAATGAATAAGAACAAGAGGAAATTAAAAGTTTATACTCTTGTTCCCTCACTGAGTCTCTTCAGAATTGGTTTTTCTTTTCATGTTCTTTCATTCATGCCATTCAAATTTCTTTTGTCCTTCATGGTCTGCATATGTATTTTTTCCCCTAAAGTCTTATTACTTTATTCCTTCACTTCCCCCTCCCCATTTTCACTCTTCCTGGTTTTCTTTCCTGTGGAAAGCCACAAGAGGAGCTTCTGAGTTGTAGAAAAGGTCAGATTTTGTTGCTATTGGGTGAAAATCATGGTGAGACTTAAAAGAGAAAAGAACTAGTTCAAGTTCAGCTTCAGAGCCAGATACAAAGATAGAATGATGATATTTACTGTTTCAAAGATCATTTCCTAAGAGCAATCATCAGGCCAATGCATCATTGTTTTAATTTAAGATTGTATATCAGACAGATTTGCCTCCTCTTTTTGATGGGATGGCTCTTTAAGTGTCATCAGAGATTTTCCTAGGACACTGAAATAACAGCAATGTAGGAAACAGCTGGGCATAGTTCATAGATAAAGAGCTGCAAAAAGCCTCAGAGGTGATATAACTTGACATTTTATAGATGAGAAAAATGAGTACAAGTGGGTATAAGTGACTTGCCCAGTGCCATATAGATAGGAAGTAACTCTAAGAAGGATTTGAACTCAAGTTTTTCAGTCTCCAAGTCTACTATAATTATACTGCCTTCCACCATGCTGAACTGAGTAGCTTTTTGCATAGGGATTTATACCAGTTTATTTAAGGTATTTTAAAGAGTTAGGACCAGCTGGCACCAGCCCTGGAATCAGGATAACCTGAATTTGGATCCAGCCTCTTACACTTAATAGCTGTGTGGCCATGGTCAAGTCATTGAACCCTTTTGCCTCAGTTCCTGGAAAAGAACTGACAAAGGAGAAGGAAATAGCAAAACACTTCACTATCTTTGCCAAGAAAATCCTAAATGGAGTCAGGGAGAGTTGAATGTGACTGAAGCAACTCAACAACAACAAAAGGTTAGAAGGGTGGTGTATTTGGGACCAAATCTTACCAAGATGTTCTTCCTCTTCAGGTCTACCTAGAACCTTTAGCTTCCTTTAAGGCTCAGCTTAACTGTTACCTACTAATGAAGATTATTCTATTCACAATTGCTAGAGCCTCCTGCCCAGAATTACTTTGTAAATATATTTTATATAAAATTTTCTATTTCCATGCTGTTTCTCATTACTAGAATGAAAGTTCCTTAAGGACACTGACTTTTGTTTCAACTGTATATCCCCAGGAGCTAGCACAAGGTCTAACAAATGGTAGATAATTAATAAATGCTTGTTGAATTAATGGATAGGTAGATGAATGAATATATGGATATATGGATGAATGGATGGATGGATGGATGGATGGAAATGTATCTCAGTTAAGTATTCTGCCCAAACACAACACTTAAATGTTTCATTGAATTGTAATGTCATTGATGTGGGTATTATTCCACTAGAACAGACTTAACCACACTTTTTCATCTGGCATAATGTGCTTATCTTTATTCATATCTTTAGGATCCTCTGATAAAGACTCTAATGGAGCATCTACTCAATGTGCTAGACACCTTCCCATGTCTTTTAATGCTTCATGTGTAGTATTCAGGTATCACTTTGTTATCCCTCCATTTCAATACATGACTATCTTACTTCTTTCCCAATTTTAGATTTATTTGAAGAAGTAATATATTCAATTCATCCTTTATAAAACATTATACCCTACTTTTACATCATGAGTCTCTATATGGAGCTTTGGTCCATCTACAATTCTTTTTTTGAGAGTTATGTGTTCCACAATTCAGCTGTTCAAAATCGGCTCCTATCTCTGGATCTCCCAACTTGGTACCATAAAAATAACAGGTAAAATATAAAAGGTATTATAAGAAAAGGCCTACTCAATAATTCAAAGAAGATAATATCTGAGATGAGAACAACTAATAAATCCCATAGTATCAGAGGTATATATATAAATTACAAAGTATGTATAATAAACATGATGAACAATAGATTTTAATGAATAGGTATAGTTTACAATGAAAAGAGACAATCTGGAACTTACTCAAATACAGTAAACCAGATAAAGGGAGATAGGTGGTAGAATACTATATTTTAAAAAGATATAGTCACATGGGCAAATCAAGGAGCCAAGAGAGAGCATGATAGAGAGCATAGAGTAGAGAAAGGAATCAATGGAGGGAGAACAAAGAAAATATTTTTGTTGGTATATACCACAGACCACCCTGACAGGAAGAAAAAAATAGATGAATTCAGGAAACAAATCACAAATTTATCAGAAAACTTGGCACTATTATAGTAGAGTATTTCATTTAGTTGTACATTTACTGGAATTCTCTACCCAAAACATATTACCAGATAAGTTGGTGACTTTTCTTTAATGATAACCTTATTATTCAAAAAGTGAAGGAAAGCAAAGGGAGCTACTATTCTGATTCTGATTCTTACCAACAAGGAGGATCTGGCTATTGAAGTAGAAAAAACTATAATTTGGAGAGCAAGGAAATGATCTTTGGAATGAGGATAAAATAAAAATGGTTCTGAGAGAATGATGAGAGAAAACATTTGATCTGAATTCAGTCCTTAATGAGTTCAAGTCATGATATATATTCAAAGTTCATCTTTTAGTTCTGAAATAACTAACAGGTGAAGTTACACTGTTATTTGATAGAAAGAGAGACAAAGCTGGAATCAAGAGAGTCCTGGGTTCTTCTGATACTAGCTATTTGACCATAATCAAGTTTCTTAACCACTCTGAGCTAATTTACTCCTTTGAGACAAACTTGAAGAACACATGGAGAGAATGGAGAAAATATAATAGGTTTGTTAGAGATAAAAGTATCTTGGGTTTTTTTCTTTCTTATGTTTTTTTTCTCTTCTTGTGCAGCATGATAAATATGGAAATATATTTAAAAGAATTGCACATGGTTAACCTATATTGGATTGCTTGCTATCTAGAGGAGGAAGGAAAGGAGGGAAGGAGAGAGAAAAATTTGGAACATAAGGTTTTGCAAAGGTGAATGCTGAAAATATCTTTGCATGTATTGGGAAAAATAAAATACTATTTCAAAAAGAAAGAAAAAGATAATAGCATCCCGGGTTATCAATCCTAGTGTTTAAAACAAACATCATGATGACAATACAAGATAAGACCTTCCATGGTAAGTCCATGATTCTGTAGGCTTCCAGTATTGAGAGTGAAATCATTCAGTCACTACACTCCCACACTGAAAGTTAGCAGAATCACAATAATTTACAAAATAATAATACTATGAAACAAATTACTCTAAAGATTGAAGAACTCTGATTAACACACTATGATTCCAGAGGACTGATGTTAAAGTATGCTATTCACCTCCAGGGTAAGTAGTGATAAAAAATTGGAGTGCAGAATGCTACACATTTTTAGACATAGCCAAGGGGAGAATTTGTTTTGATTGATCATATATATTTGTTTCAAGGATTTTGTGCATATTTGTCACCAGCAAAACAGACATCCAAAATGTACCCTCACTACAACCACTGATACTTTTTCATAATGATGCACCTATAATATGCAGGTCAATATCTAAACATCCCATTGTCACATATTACAACTTTCTCCTCTGCCTATTTTCTGGTGCTTCCTAAGAAACCCTTCATATGGTATCATAATCCTACTAATGGTACCATAATCAATTATTCTCCAGAATATAGATCATTCTCCTTGGCCAAGAAAACAGAAACAAAATAAATTGTGCCTATCTGCCTTCCCTCTAACATCTCTTATTATTATCATTTTATACATACCAAGTAGTAAGCTCTAGATTAATCAAACTATAACCTCACTTTCTATCAAAATATTTGCATGTATAATTAAAGAGGATGTGCCATAAAAAGAAAAGGAACCAATGATTATAGTCACTACAGTTTCATAAAGAACTCTAAACTAATGTTTTTATAAGATCATTAGACTGCAAACTATAGGTATAGGTATCATATTTCTTTCTTACATTTAATTTTATTATTTTTCCAATTAATGAGCACTTATTTTCTCTCCCTTTCATACCTCACCCTCAAGTTGAGCAAAAAGAAAAGAAAATCCTAATTATAAATAATCAATCAATAAAAATTTATTAAGTACTATGTGTCAGTCCCATAGTAAGCTTACTATTTGCTAAGCATTGGGGGTATAAAAAGAAAAAAATAGTCCCTATCCTCAAGCAATGATCTAATAAAGGAGATAGATAAATAAGAAATAACAGAGACAAGGTGCTAGATGGAAGAGGTTTTGGAGAAGACTCTGTAGAAAGTAAGAGTTTAAATGAGACTTAAAGGAAGACAGGGAAGTCAATAGTTAGAGTAGTAGAGAGAAAACCTTCCAGGAATGAATATCAGCAGGATAGTTCATCCATTTCTAAGAAGGTAGCATTCAGTTCTATCAAAAGTAAAGTACAATTGAAACTTAAAGAAAACCAGGAGTCTTGACTCAGTAAGAACACAGATGAAATTCAGTTTTATGCTGACAGTAACAATCCAAAGCATTTTTATGATGCATTGAAGACTATTTATAAACCAAAGATCTTTGGTGGATCTCAACTACTTAGTGCTGTTGGAGCCATATTGATTAATGATAAGAATATGATCCTAGAAAGACAAACTGAACACTTCCATAATGTTCTCAATGGACTGCCATCGATCAATACTGAAGCTATTGCCTGTTTACTTCAAGTTGAAATCAATCACTCCCCAACTGACATTCCAGCTGAAGAAGAAGTTTTGAATACCATTAAACTACTTTCATATGGCATAATATTTGATTCTATTCCAGCTGAGATTTACAAGTTGGGAGGTCCATTGCTCATACAAAAGTCAACTGAAACTTTCTAGGTTATATGGCAAGAGGACCCCAGGAGTTCAAGTTCATTGATCATCTCTATAAAAATAAGGGGAATAGATTGTCCTGTGACAATCATGGGGGGGGTGTCTCTCTCTTAATCATTGAGGGCAAGATTCTTGCCAGAGTCCTCCTTAAAAGGCTGATCCTACACCTGGAAGAAAGTTATCTACCTGAGAACCAGTATGGCTTCAGAAGAGTCTGAGGAGCAGTCAATATTGTATTTACTGCCCAGCAATTCCAGGAGAAATTCCAGAAGCAGAATAGCTGTCTGTATACAACATTTGTAGATCTAACCAAGGCTTTTGATGCTGTCAGTTGCGAGAACTTATAACAAATTAAGTCAAAATTTGACTACCCAGAAAAGTTCATCAGCCATGTTGTCAAATGCCTTCAATGAGAGCAAACATCATCAAAATAAGCTACTGCACTGGTGAGAAATACCTCAACTTGAAAAAGCCACAAGGCAAAACTAAAAAGGAAGGAATATTGTGCACGATTTTTTGTTTGCAGATGATTATGTACTTAATGCAGCCTCTGAAGCTGTGATGTCAACAAAGATGGATTGATTCTCTGCTTCTTGTGCTACCTCAGAAAAAAACAAAATAAGAATACTCTCAAGGTCTCTCTTAAGAACTTTAGAATTGATTGTATGACATGGGAGACACTGGCACAGGATCACCAGCATGGTGTGCCCTCATCAGAGAAGGTGCTCTGCTCTATCAGCAAAACAGAATTGAATTAGCTCAGAAGAAATGTGAAATGTGCAAAGTTAGAGAAATCACCCCAAACGTTCATAGAGACCAATTGTTTCTGAGCTGTGACAGAACATTCTGAGCTTGTATTGGTCTGATCAGCCAGTCAGACACCCCATAACTTAACTAAGATAGTGATGTCATTTTGGTCCTTTTAGAGAGCAAAGGACAACAACCAACCAACTGATTGTCAGAGAGACTGCCCAGAGCTGAGAGATGGAATATCTTGTTCATGGAACAGCTAGGAGGCTAGTGTACTGGATCAAAGAGTATAGGAATTAAGGTGTAAGAAAGTTGGAAAGGTTGTATTGGGCAAGATTATGAAGCGTTTTGAATGCCAAACAGAGCATTTTGTTTTTTAACCTGGAGGTGATAGAAAACCACTAAAGTTTATTGGAAGGAGGGAAGGAACACAGGGTAGGTGACATGACTAGACCTGAATTTTAGGGAAATAATTTTGTGACTGAATGGAGAATGGATTAGAGAAAGGAGAGCCTTGAGGCAGGCCATTGCAATAATCAAAGAGATATTATAAAGGGACTTTTTGAGATAAATATTAGGCTGAAAGAGCTGGCAGCTCTTCCAACTCTGAGATTTTGTGATTCTTATTTGGGGGCAAGGACAATTGAACCTTAAAATTATCCATAAGGGTCTTTTCTCATCTAATATTCTGTGAAACCCTACCTCTAACATGTAATAACTGCATAAATTTGGACACAATCCCCCTGAGTCTCAGTTTCCTCATCTATCATCTGACCCAAGCAGATTGCCTGCCTTGCACTATGCAGCTCCAATAAGGTAATAAAACTAAAGCACTTTGTAAATCTTAAAGTGATGCATACATATCTGTTATTATTCTCTGAGTTACCACATAAAGTGCAGTACACCTACAATGATGGCACTCTTGTCCACTGTGACAAGTTTGGTAGTTTGCCAAAGCAAAGATATTTCTGTGTACAGCTACACCCATTTCATAAAGTATAGCAGCTGCCCTAAGAATGTAATAAATATCTTCCTGTTAGACTTCCTAAATGACTGTACATAGCAAAAGACTACCTTATAAACATCGTTAACTATAGCTTGACCTCATTTTTTAGAACTTTAAAGAAAAATAGTTCAGGATATTTTTTTCTGTTCTAGATCTGCCAACTCTGAAGTTCCAATAATTTCTTTTGTAAATAGTTTAGTATTTATATAGCATTTTATGGTTTGCAAAGCTCTTTACAAATATTCTCTCATTTGATCCTTAAAACAACCCTGGGATATAGGTATTCTAATTATCCCTATTTTACAGATGAGGAAGCTGAGGCTGAAAAGTTAAATGAGGATCACACCGCTAGTAAATGTCTAAGGATGAATTTAAACTGAGATAGACCAGACTTCAAATTCCTTGCTCTTACCTATTGTGCCATTTTGATGCTTTATGGTGTTATTTCCACTTTGTCAGAAAACAACAAGGATTTATTAAGTGCTTACTATGTGCCAGGATTGTGCTAAGTTCTGGAGATGCAAAGAAAGGCAAAAGACAGTTCCTGCCCTCAAGGAGCTTATAATCTAATAGAGACAATATGTAAGCAATTGTGAATAAATGAAATTAAATACACATATATACACACATATATGCAATAGAAAGAAGGGACTACTTTTAAGCAGGAAGATGAAATACTTCTTGTGAAAAGTAAGATTTTAGCTGATACTTGAAGGAAGTCAGAGATACTAGAAGATGGAGATGAGAGCATTTCAGGCATAGAAAATAACTAGTGAAAATGTCTAAAGTCTGGAGATGGAGTATCTTATTCAGGGATGAGCAAGGAGGCCAGTATCCTTGTATCACAGAGTGTGTGGGAAGTAGGGGTGGGGGAAGTAAATGAGGTGTGAGAAAATTAGAAAGATAGGAGAGGACCATTTTGTAAAGTGTTTTGAATGTCAAATAGAATACTTTATATTTAATCCTAGATAGGATCAGAAGCCACTGGAGATTATGGAAAGTGACATGGTCAGATCTGTACTTTAATAAGATTGATTTGATAGCTGAGCAGAAGATGGGGCCTTGGACTCCTTCCTGGTACTTCTTAGCCCCAAATGCAGAAGAATACTTTTAAGATGGTAAGCATCTTCAAGGACCCAATAGAGGATAACATTTTTTTACTAGAACAAAAAAATCACAAGTTTATTTCAGATGTAACATCAATGTCATGTTAAAATTGAGAAGTTTAATCTTTAACTGCACCAAGTAAACTCAACCACTTAAATATTTTAAAAAGTTATTCTTTCCTCAAAAATGAGGGAGCTTTTCTTTCTCACTGCTTGACAGCACAGTTTTCTGGTATTTGTGTATATGGGCAACATATTCTTCATTGTTTAAACCCATAAGCAAGCTGCTGGAAAAATTTGACAATTTTCAAGAGGATAGCATTTCTAAAGTCCTTGTCCACAGTTATTATCATAGAATCATAGAAAATAAAGCTGGGAAGAACCTTAGAGTATAAAGCAAGGAGAAACATTAGAGATTATTTAATCCAAATTCTCATTTTATGAAAAAAGGTAACTGAGGTCTAAAGAGGAGAAATTGTTTGTCCAAGGTCACAGAGCCAAAGAGTGATAGAACCTGATTTTCCAAAGCTGTTCTTTCACAATGTACATTGCAACTTGCTCTCCAGGTACTAAGATGACAGACACTTTTTTTTTTTTTTTTTTTTGCTTTTGGCTGAGGCAATTGGGGTTAAGTGACTTGCCCAGGGTCACACAGCTAGGAAGTGTCTGAGACCAGATTTGAACTCAGGTCCTCCTGACTTCAGGGCTGGTGCTCTAACCACTGCGGCACCTAGCTGCCCGATGACAGACACTTAAGGACTAAATGATTAACTGGTAGTTAGCCACTAACTTTTTTTCATTTAGTTTGGTTTTAAAACATTTATGGGGTCAGAGGGATTGACTAAGAGAAGAGTAGCAAAGAATCCCTTCAATCTCCAAACAGCCTGATCAAGTTTACTCTAAAGATTTTGAGTCAAGAAAACCCAATACTTTCTGATTTGGTAGTTATTTCTTTCTTCATTCTAAAATTTTAAATGCAAATATAGTTTAATTTATATCTCTTGTCACATATCTGTAAGGGATTTGGGAGCACCTTTCCCTCCAAAATAAGGAATAAAGACTGGAATTCTTTTTTTCCCCTCCCAATCACTTTCAACAAATTGGAAAGTTTATACAGTACTTTCCTTATAACAAGCCTTTGAGAAACTATAAATATACAAGTGTTATTATTTTCATTCTACAGCTGAAGAAACTGAGAAACACAGAAATGAAGTGACTTATTCATCTAGTAGAATTTGAACCCATATTTCAACAAGTCTAGCTTTATTTTCCATTACACCCCAGACCTGAAAGCAAAAGGTAATTTTCTTTTCTAGAGTACATGCAATCCAATGTTGACTCCATTGCAGGCTCCACCTAATGTCAAAAAGATTTCTGAATATCAATACTCGGTGTTCCAATGGAACTTCCTAGAATGAAAGACACCTGGTAGCTTTAATATCCATGCCTTGTAAAACCTTCATAGAATCACCTGAAGGTCAAGTTATCACTATTAAGAGATCATTTACCCAATCTCACCCTATGAAGAGAAAACTTTATGAGAGTCTTACCCAATCTTAACTTATGAAGAAGCCATCATCCTGAATTATATTGTGGAGTGTGATTCTCTCTGAACCAATCCTCAAACTGATTAACCAATTCAGATGCTTCCAGACAATGTAGATGGTAGCACCATCCCCATTTAAGAAGCATTACCCTGATCAGTTTCTTCTATCTGCCTACTGTAGCTAAGCAACTATAAATATACATCAGGGATTTAATATCTAATGAATTGAAATGGGCAAATACACCTGACCCCTCTCATTAACCAGGATCATCATTTCATTTTACCAAACATTTATTAGATATATATATATATATATATATATATATATATATACATATACATATACAGAATAATGCTTAGAGCGGGAGATCCACAAATGAAACTACAAGAGTCCCTCTTTCAAGGAGCTTACAGATCCTAGGAGGGAGGGATATGGCATGTACACAAACTCTTTTGGGAACCTTTCTGATCTAATATATCAATTTATATCCACAGGTTGGTTTCCCAGGGAATGACTACTCCAGGTTCCAGATAATCTATGAGTCCATACTACTAAAATCATGGGCCATGAGTCCCCATCAATGTATTTACTTTTTGGTAGTCAGATAATATAATTAGCCCAAGTCAAAAGAATTTACTGAGATGGCATAGTATTAAAAGTAATCCAGAAATATTTCCCCCATAATTTTGAGTGAGGTACTCACACAACTACACAAAGCATCAGTGGAAAAGTTAAATGGCAACAGAGTTCATAAGTGAAGAAGAATAAAAGGAAAAATATGTAACTAAAGCAATTCATATATTCGCTGCCACTGTCTCTACCTCCCCCCATATGCCTTCTCATAATGCCCTAACTTAGCCTCACTAGAAATAGTATTTCTGATGAGTTCTATATCTTCTCCATCTTCTGAAACTTCCAAATGGACAGTTGTATTTCTCTCTTAACCATCAGCAGGTATAAACTAACATCTGAGACTTCATTCTTTGTACATGCATTAGAAATGCTACACGTTGGCTCCACTGAGATCTCTGTTCTAGTTTCAAAGTTCTAAGCATATTCAGCAAGTTGAAATTCTTATTTTATGAGTCTCCCTAATGGTATGGTAAAGTTCTAGATTTAATTCATATTAAGGCCAATATTTCTTTAATTAATTTGTTTTCAAAATGTCTACCTTGATCAGAGTGGATTCTTGCAGGGAAGCCATACACTGAGGAATATTTTTCCCAACACACCTTAGCAATTGTAGTAGCTTCTGGTTCCTGGTGAGACATATTTATTCATATTGGATGAAATAGTCCCTACATAAGTATATGATTTATATTTATACTGTTTCCTTTCAGAGGCAGAAAGTCAATGCCTATAAGCTCCAAAGCTTTTCTGGTACTTATATTTTCCAGGTAAACATTACAACTTGTTAGCACCCTCCTTTGAGTGCATCAAGTATGGGTAGTACATTTCATATTCATAACGTTTGGGGCCAGTATGGTACAATCTGGGGATCAGGGAGGGGAAGAATCCAGTCAAAATACCATGAGATATTTGAAGAGGAAGAGATGATTTTTCAGGGAAGGCTTCACAAACATGGTGCTGATAAAGGAATTGAGACAGAAAAGATCAAAACAAGGCATAGGATAGGGAGCAAATTGTATTGGCTCGAAATTTAATTGTATGAAGGGGGATGATATACTTAGTCCAACCCCATTCTCCACAAGTCATAGAATCATAAGATTTAGAGTTGCAAAGGACCTCAGAAATCACTGGATTCAATTTCCAGCATTTCTTAGAAGAGATAGAAATCTACAAAGGGAAGTGACTTTTTCAAAAACACAAATAAAAGTCAAAATTCAAAACCATACCATCAGGATTCAAATCTAGCATTCTTTTTATGATACCACACTAGTTCCCCTTATTTGCCATAAGCCACATTTATTAGAAAATGCCTCAGCCTCTTAAAAATAGTGTTCATGAGTAAAGTGCTTATAGTGCTGAAGAGTCATAGAGAAGCAACAGCATCTAATCATACATTCAAAGCCCCAGGGACTTTGGACAGGTCTACCTGGTCACCAGCTCTATTATACTTAGAAGAATACAAAGTCTTAATGCAGTAGGATAGATCTTCTGCCAGTGCTAGTCCTAAATTATAACACCAGTTCCCTAAATGAAGAGAAAGGTGCATTTTATAAACCATAGGATAGTTAATGAGTAGTCTCTTCCCTCAGGGAGCTTATATTCTAACAAGAAATTACATAAACACATATATGTACATAGAAAATAAGTGAAAGAGAAATAAAAGATAATTTGGAGGGCACCAGCAGCTGGGGTTGTCAGGAAAAGCCTTATGTAGGAGATGGCACTTAAGTCAATCAATAAGCATTTGTTAAACAATTACTATATTCCTAATATGTATCAGTAACAGTGCTAGGTGCTAGAAATAAAAAGGCAAAATTGAAACAGTCCCTTCCCTCAATGAGATTGAAAGAGAATGTATTTTAAGAGAAGAAAGCAAGGAAGGAGTCCCTTCCAGACACGGCTTGTGGAAAGGCATAAATATGGGAGACAATGTTGTATGTAAAGGACAGTAATCACCTGAGTTTGGCTAGATCCTGGTGTGCATGAAGAAAAGTGACATGTAAGAAGTTTAGAAAAGCAGGCTGGAGGGAGATGAGAAAAGCCTTAAATATTCAACAGGAATTTAGAATCCAGAAGAACAGGAAATATATTATTTAACTGGAGTTCCTTGAGCAGAGGAATGGCTTGATCAGATCATCTATTCCAACTTCTTCATGTTAGAGGTGAGCATCATGATTTATATAGTGAGCTTACCTGGGAAATCTGGGTGCAAATTCTGTCACTCACCTTTATATTTTCCTAATCAGGAGGAAGTCCTATAAATTATCTCAACCTCAAGTTTTTCATCTATAAAATGGAACTAAAAATATCTAATACCTGCCTCACAGAGTTATTGGGAAATTCAAATGAGATATTTATATAAATTACTTTGCAAATATTTATAGTGCTAGATATATTACTAATTATTATAATAAGGGGATTGGATTAGATTGGATAAAGCTATTTTCTACCTCTAAGTCCTGTGTTATTATGAAATTCAGACCCAAAGAAGGAAAATTTATTTCCCCAAAATCAAACAGCATGTTAGTGATTAAGCCAGGACTGACTTCAAGCTCTCTGGACTGTCCAGTATTCTTTGTACCATGTTAACCTTAGCTTGCACTCTAATATAAGCACAAAGATGGCACAGGTAAGTTTCTAAGTGGCCACTAAGTCCTTGACATAGCTTCATGGAATGGAAGAAAGAGCAAAGCCATGATAATTCTTAAATTTTTCATGGACAACTTGGTAAAAATAGATTCCAAACTAGACCAGGAGGAGCCTTTTTAAGTCTGCAAGGGCTTTTGTAAGGAAGATATGACAGATAGTATCTGCAAAGCCCCTAAAATCCTCAGTATAAAAGCACTAGAGCTCTGTGAATATTAAGGAATTCTCTCAGTTTTCAAAATCATAGAGCTCCAAAGGAACTTTCAGGCTGTGTAATCTTGAATAATTCACTTACCTTCTCTGGTCCTTAATTTGTTTAACTGTAAAATGATCCTATGAAAATAGGAAGTCATCCAGTTGATTCTAATAAGAGCAATATGAAGAAATTTGATATTAATGGGGAAGGAAAATAGTTATAAGACACATACAAGTGCAGAGGAAATAAGATGCACCTACCTTTTTTATCATCAACATTATGGGATGACCAAGCTACCAGGTCAGCCAGATATGGTTATTATTGGATGGACCAATACTGATTGGCAGCTCAGCCAGCACATGAGAGGATTTCCATGTCCTGCCTCTTCTCTCAAGTAATTAAATGTTGTCAGAAGGTCTCTGACAACAGATAAGGTGAATTTTTACAAAGTCCTTTATATAAATATCTCATTTTAATTTCACAACAATTCTATGACGTAGATATTTTTAGCTCCATTTTGTGGATGAGGAGCTTGAGGCTGGGATAATTTACAAAAGTTCCTCATGGTCACAAAAAGTTTGCCCAGATGTTGTACAAATGGGTATTCTTTCAATTAGGGTTAGTTCCCAAGTTGGATAGTTTATAAAACTATAATAAAGATAATTTCATGGGCCTATTATAATGCAAACTACACAGAACTTGGACTTAGGAGAACTATTTCTGAATCTCAGTTCTGCCACTTATTACATATATAATTTGGGTCAAGTATCCTCATTTCCTTTTTCTGTAAAATGATAATGATAATACCTATACTCTCTCCCTCACTGGGCTATTGCAAAGTTAATTCATCATGAGCTTAAAGCTCTATACAAGTGTGATTATTATTTGATCAGCACTAAAGCTTTGTGAAGGAGAAAAGGCAGAGATTCTTAACCCCATTTTTTAAAGAAAGAAACAGGATTAAAATCATAGTTTACATGGCTGGTACCTGACAGATCTTCTGACCAGGAACTGACTGTAAGGTCAGGAATTGTCCTTTCTACTAAATTATGTTGACTCAATAATATGTATACCTGATCAATTTCTGAATAATTCCCTACAAATTATTTCTGAAGCAATAAGCTTCCTGTCACTGAAAATATTTAAGTAGAATCTGGATTCCATTCACCTGTCAAAGATGGTATAGAGGTGGTCTCTACCACATGGGAGGGAGGTTGGATGAGATGGTCTCTAAGTAACCATCCAACTAAAGATACTATGAAATTATAAATATGCTTTTAAATGCTTATATTTTCTTTTTTTTTAAGTTTATGAGTGGTGTTTAGCCTTCCTGAATTTTTCTAAGCCCTTGGGCTCAGCCCATCTCTCATGTGAAGCACCCTGTTCAAGGAAAATCCTACTCAAGAACAAAGCTGGATCCAATAACCTTCAAAGAAGAAAAATTAAAGATTTAAAGCTGGAAAGAGCCTTAGACTCATCTAATCCAATACCTTGATTTTATAGAGGAGGAAACTGAGGCTCAGAGAACAGAAGTTGCCAAAGATTATTCATACCGTAAATAACAAAAGTGGGATTTAAACATAAATCCTCTAACTCTAAATTAATCTCCCCCCATCAATCACCTCTTTGGAGAAAAAAGAAATCAGAGAAGAGATTTGTCACTTGCTCACTTTGGGCATACATTGGGTAGGTAGAATTTAGGCACATTCAGTGACAAAACAACTACCAAAAATAAGGAGTTTTCCTTGAAACTGACAGTATCTTCATCTTTACAATGGAGGGAAAGTCCCTCCCCTCCTCTGTCCTGCCCTGTCCTGTCCAATAAATTTCAGGGATATATGGGGAAAATTAAATAACTATAAAACACTCTGCAAATGTAAGTTAGTGTTGTTATAATTATAATTATTATTAATAATCATTTCTGGGACCCACATGTGCAAAAATGTTTGTGGCAGCCCTCTTTGTAGTGGCTAGAAACTGGAAACTGAATGGATGCCCATCAATTGGAGAGTCTGAATAGACTGAATAGAGAGAGGCTGAATAAATTATGGTACATGAATGTCATGGAATATTATTGTTCTGTAAGAAACGAACAGCAGGACGATTTCAGAGAGGCCTGGAGAGACTTGCATGAACTGATGCTGAGTGAAACGAGCAGAACCAGGACATCATTATACACGGCAACAACAATACTATATGATGATCAATTCTGATGGACATGGTTCTCTTCAACAATGATATGATTCAGATCAGTTCCAAATGTTCAGTGATGAGGAAAGCCATATACATTCAGAGAGAGAGGCCTATGGGATCTGAGTGTGGACCACAACATAGCATTTTCATGCTCTCTGTTGATGTTTGCTTGCATTTTGTTTTCCTTCTCGGGTTTTTTTTTCTGTTGATCTGATTTTTCTTGTACAGCAAGATAACTGTATAATTATGTATACATATATTTGATTTGTCATATATTTTAACATAATTAACATGTATTAGACTACCTGCCATGTAGGGGAGGGGATGGGAGGAAGGAGGGAAAATTTTGTAACAGAAAGCTTTATAAGGGTCAATGTTGAAAAATTACCCATGCATATGTTTTGCAAATAAAAAGCTTTAACAAAAAGGAAAAATCATTTCCATTTCTATAGCATTTTAAGGTTTCCAAATTACTTTCCCCCATGAAAAGATAGTACAAGCATTATTGTCACTGTATTACGGATGAAAAAAATTGAGGCTTGGAGAGAAGGGGAGATTACTTACTCACATTCACATATTACAGTCTCATACTAATAAGAGTCAGAAGAAGAACTCAAAGCCAGGCTTCTTGACTCCAAATCTAATACTATTTTCTTTATACTACAAATGCCCTGATGCTGCTTCTTCTGATAAGGTTGATGATAATGATACTTATAGAAAGGACATTTTGTTTTGTCTTTTCCTCACAGACTTATAGCTGGGATGTCCCTCACTCAAATGGGAAAAAAAGAATAACAGGATGAGAAATTGTTGTACAGAATGGGGAAAATTCCTTTTCTGTCTATTCAACATTTAAGTTGGATAACTTTAGAACCCTAGACCCAAGACCTAAATGTAGCCATCATCAGTCAATCATTTAATCAATAAAGTTATTAAGTACTTAAATCCTAAGTACAGAGAATACAAAGAAAGGCAGAAAAATTCTTGCCTTCAAGGAGCTTATGTTCTAATGGGGAAATAATAGGTAAATAAATAGGATCAAACAAGAAATATGTAACGAAGGAAGTACTTCCAGTCTAGATGAGGACACAAGAAATATGTAAAATAAAGCAGAGAAGGAATGATGGAAAGCTGATCAGTGAGTGCATGTTAATTAATTTCAACTATGACAGTAAATAACTGGGGAAGTCCAGGAAAGGAGAAATACAAAGAACTTCTGTTTCGTCAAAAAAAAAAAGGGGGGGGAGGATAAAAATAATACTTGTATGTATTCACAGTGTTGTTGTGAAGAAGCAGTTTCTAAAGCTTTAAGTTCTATAGGAATCTAAACTATTGATTTCATTCATACATAACAGTTAAATTAGTCTTTCAGTTTGATAAACATTCCAGGATCATAGAAAGGAATTATAATGGAAATACAAAGAGAGCTAAGAATCAAGAGACCCGACTTACTATTTGACAAAGACTGTTGGGAAAATTGGAAACTAGCATGGAAGAAACTAGGTATTGACCCACACCTAAGGTCGAAATGGATTCATGATCTAGACATAAAGAATGATATTATAAACAAATTAGAAAAACGTAGGATGGTTTACCTCTCAGATCTGTGGAGGCAGAAGGAATTTGTGACCAAAGAAGAACTAGAGATCATCATTAATCACAAACTAGATAATTTTGATTATATCAAGTTAAAAAGTTTTTGTACAAACAAAACAAATGCAGACAAGATTAGAAGGGAAGCAATAAACTGGGAAGACATTTTTACATTAAAAGATTCTGATAAAGGCCTCATTTCTAAAATATATAGAGAATTGACTCAAATATATAAGAATTCAAGCCATCCTCCAATTGATAAATGGCCAAAAGATATGAACACACAATTTTCAGATGAAGAAATTGAAACTATTTCTAGTCACATGAAAAGGTGCTCCAAATCACTATTGATCAGAGAAATGCAAATTAAGACAACTCTGAGATACCACTACACACCTGTCAGATTGGCTAAAATGACAGGAAATGATAATGATAACTGTTGGAGGGGATGTCAGAAAACTGGGACACTGATACATTGTTGGTGGAACTGTGAATGGATCCAACCATTCTGGAGAGCAATTTGGAACTATGCTCAAAGAGTTATCAAACTGTACATACCCTTTGACCCAGCAATGTTTCTATTGGGCCTATATCCCAAAGAGATCTTAGAGGAGGGAAAGGGACTCACATATACAAAAATGTTTGTGGCAGCCCTTTTTGTAGTGGCTAGAAACTGGAAACTGAATGGATGCCCATCAATTGGAGAATGGCTGAATAAATTATGGTATATGGATGTCATGGAATATTATTGCTCTGTAAGAAACAACCAACAAGATGATTTCAGAGAGGCCTGGAGAGACTTGCTTGAACTGATGCTGAGTGAAATCAGCAGAACCAGGAGAACATTATACACAGCAACAAGACTATACAATGATTAATTCTGATGGACATGGTTCTCTTCAACAATGAGGTGATTCAAACCAGTTCCTATTATTCAGCTATGAAGATAGTCATATACATCCAGAGAGAGGCCCGAGGGAACTGAGTGTGAACTACAACACAGCATTTTAATGCTTTCTGTGAATATTTGCTTGCATTTTGTTTTCCTTCTTAGGTTATTTTTTTTCTCTTTCTAAATCTGATTTTCTTGTGCAGTAAGATAATTGTATAGATATTGGATTTGTCATATAATTTAACTATTTAACATGTATTAGACTACCTTTCATCTAGGGATGGGGTGGGGGGAAGGAGGGGAAAAATTTGGAACAAAAAAAATTTTGCAAAGGTCAATGTAGAAAAATAAGTCATATGTTCTGTAAATAAAAAGCTTAAAAAAAAAAAAAAGAATCAAGAGACCTAGGAATAAACCTTGGCTCTTTGTTGTTATTCCAGTTTGGGTTTTCTTTGACAAGGATGCTGGAGTGGTTTTCCATTTCCTTCTTCAGATTATTTTACAGATGAGGAAACTAAGTCATAATTAAAGTGACTTCCCCAGAGTCACACAATTATTAAGTATCTGCAGCCAGTTTTGAACTTGGGTCCTCCTGACTGCAAAGCAGACAGTCTATTCACTGTATCTCCTAGCTGTCCTGTCACAAAATAGATGCTATTATTACTCCCATTTTGCAACTGAGAAAACTGAAGCTAGGAGAGAGATAGTGACTTACCTACTTATTATGACTTATTAGCATAGCTAATAAGTGACTCGGGCTGGATGTGAACACCTGGCCTTCATTACTCTAGATTCAGCAAGCATTTTATCCAGAGACTCTCAAAACCAACCTTTTCCAGCTCTGACATTTTATAGCTAAAATAAAACAATTCCTTTTATTCAAATAGTTCAGAGACAGAATAAAATATCTCTGGTTGGTTCTGTCCTAATGTCAGAAAATTTTGAGACCATAAAGAATACAGTGACACAGACAAGGCAGAGGTGTTGAGAATGATTTTGAAGATCCTGGGAGCAAGATGTTTGGTACACAGATGCTGAAATGCCAGCTGCTGCCTGATGCTCCCTCTCTGCCTGATTCCCTCCCTGCCTCCTCTCCCACCTGTCTCCGATTCAGTATTTATGCACTGAATCTAGCTGGATATTCAAGGTTCTATTTATCAGCCCAACCCTTCGTAGGAGAAATTCTTGATCCAGAGCCTGTAAATATGAACTTTCCCAATTCTGGTTCCTAGTGTTTGCCTGGCACTTTTTATGGTCAGAGAAACAAATTTAACCAAGAGAGCCGGGCTCACACTTGTTTTTTTCCCCTGTAATTCAGGGCAGTAAAACTTCAGAGTAGGAAGGCAGCTAGACTCATTATTAACTCCTTCCCTGCAATGGGGAGGGGATGAAATTGCCCAGAATCTTTTCTGTTGATAGACACAGAGATTTCCCTTTGGAAACCCTTTCACTAGGTGAGGATGGGGGGTATAATGGCAGCTGGAGACCAGCCAGAGGAAGCCAGCAGGAAGGTGAAGGGTCAGAAGGCTGTATTAAAAAACAGATGAGGATTTCTAACAGAAAAAAAAAATAAGATCAGGATGAGGGAGATATGACAGCCGTGTTCTATTGTTTAATAAGTTATATGGAAGAAGGATTAGACTTGCTCTGCTTCCCCTCTCCCACACATTCTTCAGTCCCTGCAAAGTGAAGAGCAGTATTAGTGCAAGCTCCCAAGAGGCAAAGTTTAAGTGATGGAAGTAAACACTTTGCAGCAATAAGAATAATCTAAGGAGAATGGACTGCCTCTGCAAAGGGAGTTTTAAGACAGGTCTGGGTAGCCACAGCCTGGGCTTGACTATATGTAGCCTTCATCTTTAATTTGGTTTGGGGTTAGACTAGAAAAAGCAGAGGAGGTCCCTGTAAATAACAGATTGTGAAGCAAAGAATCCAAATTCTAATCTCAGTTACTTTACTTCTCTGGGCCTCAGTTATCCTATTCTGTAAAATTACATTTATTGTATTAAATGATAACATTAGATGATGAGCTTACTTGAGAGGATCTTTTGTCTTTCTTTGTATTCCAAGGCATTGAACACAGAGCCTGGCACATATGTGGTGATTCATAAATTCTAGTTAAGTAAATTGATCATCTCTAAAATCCTTACAGATCTTAACCCTTCAATTTTGTAAAGACCCTCAGGTCAAAAGGTTGGTCTTCAGTGACTTGTTTGCTTGAATTAATGGTACTGTTTAATTTGGACTTTGCATATATCCTAGCAGTCTGCTCCCAGCAATTAAAATGTCCACTTTTAAAATAAAGTATTGTAGGGGCAGCTAGGTGGCGCAATGGATAGAGCACCAGCCCTGAAGTCAGGAGGACCTGAGTTCAAATCTGGTCTCAGACACTTAACATTCCCTAGCTGTGTGACCCTGGGCAAGCCACTTAACCCCAATTGCCTCAGCAAAAAGCAAAAATAAAATAAAATAAAATAAAATAAAGTATTGTATGTATATATCAGATCTCTGACTTTGTGAAGCATTCCAAGTGAGAAAGTGATCTTCTACTAATGCATATTGAAACTTTCTCTTCAAGTTATTATTTCAGAGACTTGCTGAGAAGTTAAGTAAATTGCCTAGGGTCACAAATCCAGTAAAAGTAGAGTAGTTATCCTGGAGTCTGGAGATCTGAATTCAAATCCAGCCTCAGAAATGTACCAGCTGTGCATGACACTAGGCAAGATACTTTGCCCCATTTGCCTCTGTTTCCTCATTTGTAAAATGTGTTGGAGAAGGAAATGTTAAATGACTCCAGTATGTTTGCCAAAAAAAACCCAAATGGGGTCCAAAGAGTTGGATTGAAATGGCTAAATAAAAACACTGTGCCTGTAACTGAGTTAAACAAAAAATGGCAAAAATAATCCCTGCCTTCAAGAAACTCACACTCTATTAAGAGAAACCACATGCTTTGACTGTTTTCCCCCTCTTAGGACTTTATGGTGGTATAGTTAGAGAAAAAGAGATTTATCCCTCTCTAGAGACCCCCCTCACTAATTATTGATTGATACATGTGAGTCCATGTCTAGGGATCCTTTCTGGAACAGAAGATGAGGAACACAGCTTTCCCTGGCATCCAATGTCAAGGATATTAGGAATATATGAGGAAAAAGAGTTGTTGGAAGACAGCTTTAGAAAGGAAAGTTTGAAGATAATAAGTGTAGACAGTAAATTTTATAGTCTCAAGAAGTACTTTGAGTATATAGAAAAGGGGTAGGAGTCAGTTGAAGAAGAACAAAAATAGGATTTGGAATCAGAAGACTAAAACTTGAATCCTAGCTATGTAACTTAAGCCTCCTGGATATTAGGGTTGTTCATCTACAAAACAGATATAATAAGCACTTGTATTACCTCACTTTTGGATTATTGTAAGGAAAGAATTTTGTAAAGCTTAGAGTGCTTTAAAAAAAATTACAATCAAGGGTGGTTGTGTATATAAAAATGTTTTATAAAGTACTATGTAAATGTTAGTACTAAAATTTACTATATTATTTAATATTATATTTACTATAATATTCATATTCATATGGAGACATATGCTGAACCTAAGAACCTTGGAAAGAGTAATGCTTCCGCCATTCTCCAATCGATAAATGGTCAAAGGATATGAGCAGACAATTTTCAGATGAAGAAATTGAAACTATTTCTAGTCATATGAAAAGGGTCTCCAAATCACTATTGATCAAAGAAATGCAAATTAAGACAACTCTGAGATACCACTACACACCTGTCAGATTGGCTAAGATGACAGGAAAAGATAATGAAGAATGTTGGAGGGGATGTGGGAAAAGTGGGACACTGATACATTGTTGGTGGAACTGTGAATGGATCCAACCATTCTGGAGAGCAATTTGGAACTATGCTCAAAGAGTTATCAAACTTGTGCATACCCTTTGACCCAGCAGTGTTTCTATTGGGCCTATATCCCAAAGAGATCTTAAAGGAAGGAAAGGGCCCCACATGTGCAAGAATGTTTGTGGCAGCTCTTTTTGTAGTGGCTAGAAACTGGAAACTGAAAGGATGCCCATCAATTGGAGAATGGCTGAATAAATTATGGTATATGAATGTTATGGAATATTATTGTTCTATAAGAAACAACCAGGAGGA
Organism: Myrmecobius fasciatus; assembly: GCA_023553655.1. Taxonomy (NCBI): domain Eukaryota; kingdom Metazoa; phylum Chordata; class Mammalia; order Dasyuromorphia; family Myrmecobiidae; genus Myrmecobius; species Myrmecobius fasciatus. Next base: position 239,976 of record JAJPUD010001678.1, on the reverse strand, counting down.
TGATTTCAGAGAAGCTTGGAGAGACTTGCTTGAACTGATGCTGAGTGAAATGAACAGAACCAGGAGATCATTATACACGGCAACAATAATACTATATGATGATCAGCAGCTAGGTGGTGCAGTGATAGAGCACCAGCCCTGAAGTCAGGAAGACCTGAGTTCAAATCAGACCTCAGACACTGAACACTTCCTGGCTGTGTGGCCCTGGGCAAGTCACTTAACCTCAATTGCCTCAGCAAAAAAAAAAAAAAAAAAAAAAAAAGACTATATGATGACCAATTCTGATGGACATGGTTCTCTTCAACAATGAGGTGATTGAAACTAGTTCCAGTTGTTCAGCTATGAAGATGGTCATATACACCCAGAGAGAGGCCTGTGGGAACTGAGTGTGGACCACAACATAGCGTTTTAATGCTTTCTGTGAATGTTTGCTTGCATTTTGTTTTCCTTCTTAGATTGTTTTTTTCCTCTTTCTAAATATGATTTTTCTTGTTCAGCAAGATAACTGTATAGATATGTATACACATATTGGATTTGTCATATATTTTAGCATATTTAACATGTATTAGACTACCTGCCATCGAGGGGAGGGAATGGGGGAAAGGAGAGAAAAATTTGGAACAGAAAATTTTGCAAGGGTCAATGCAGAAAAATTACTCAGATGTTCTCTAAATAAAAAGCTTTAATAAACAACAACAATAACAACAAAAAGTAATGCTTCTGGTCCAGTGTCTGTAGCCACCATTTTGGAAACTGACTTCTGAAGACACAGAGTATGGTGACTGCTGTAGCCATGGCTAATGAATATCGGCAGAGGAGGGTTCTTCTCACCAAAGTCCTTTGGCATTGTCAGATGATTCAACCTCAGAAACTGATGCCATTTTATTAGTAGAAATAATAATAAAGAAGAAGCATTACCATCTGCTTTGCTACTGCATCCTAAGGACCATGAAACCTTTCAAAATCAGTGATGAAATGATTTGTCAAAGGTTTAGGAAATGGCAAAGATAGGATTCAAGTCTTTCTCTCAAAAGCATTTACAAATTATTTCAAAACTCAATATTCTAATCAACATAGTATAGCATGTGGGTAAGGCTGAGAGAAGCTTAATAATAAACATCTCAGCTAAGCAGGAAGCATTTTGTAATGGAAAAAACCCACAATTTTGGACTCAGAATATCTTGATTACAGTTCCAAATTTGAAGCTAAGCTGAGTGACTGTGGGTGACTTACCTTTGCCCATTGGTATCAAACTCTCTCTTTTTTTGGGGGGGATCAATGCCCTGTGCCCACATGAGGGTTGGAGTAATGATGGAGAAAGTGGGAGAAAGGAGAGTTCTTCCATTTTTTCTAACCTTTTTTGAGCTTGGGAGTCTCTAAGTTCTGCAGTCATTTTGAGTACTTTTGCTTTCAGCTTTAAAAGAGAAGAAGAAATTTGCCAACCCTCCTTCAGGTTGCTGAAATAAAAGATTCTGGGAAGAAACTGATAATGAGAAGAATTAGTAATCATCTTCATATCCCAATCCTCAGCTTGCTATACTAGAGACTTCAGGGAATTTTCCCTTAGGTGAGATCTAGGATTCTTTCTTGGTTGAGCTGAGTTATCCCACGCTCAATGAAAAAGCTTCTATTGTCTGTTATATATTCTCTCATGCATACTTGTTCTGATTTCTGTTTTGCAACCATTTGGATCAATAGGTTTCCTGGCCAAGGGTTTTGTATGTTTACTGTGGAATTTATATATAGTGGGAAAGGGACCAAATCTTGGATATAAAGCTTAGGATCCTGCTTCTCCTCTTAATGAAACAAAGATCAGAAATTAGACTGAATCTGAAAAATCAACACTACCCCCAGACATATAATATTTAAGGGAACAGATAGACTTAATTCTAACCCTATAACTTCTTTCACTGAGGAAAGTAAGATATCCAAACTTCTGGTTGCCATATCCTGCTTCCCATCCTAGCAAAAATTAAAGTCCCTCTTGGAAAATGGTTGGGGAGGGGCAGAAAAGAAGCTAGAGATGTCTGTTTCTGCCCCACTTCAAGTTACATTTGTACAAGGGCAATCTTCAGCAACATAAGGAAAATAGTTAGAAAACCTCAGAGTAATATCAAAACATGACATATTATAATCAAGTATGTTATGATATATGAAAATAATTTCTAAAGCACTATCTAAACCTAGGGGTTGTTATCAATTTTTTTTCTGTCTAGGAATCAAGACCTTCCACTCTCTAAAACCAATCTTCCTCCCTATCTTTATTTCCTGTTTCTTACCATCAGATAGTCTAAACTCCATTCAAATAGGACAACTCTCTATTTTCTACATGTGACTCATGCTATTCTAACCCCATCCTTTTGTTCATATTATTGCCTGGCCCTAAATCTCCCTTCGTCCCACTTATTGAATTTCTATTTAGCTTTGTTCCATTGCCATGGTTTACATTATGGGAAGCCTTCCTGATCTACTCTTAGATAATAATCTCACACAGCACTTTGCTAATGTGCTTAGCCTATAACAGAATGTATTGTTATCCAGACTGCAATCTCCATGAGGCATGAAGGTAGTCTTATATAATCCTTGTATCTCTTATAATATCTAGAATTGTTTGATATAACATAAATGTTTTATATAAATTGCGACTAATAATAATGATAATAATTTCACTTGCCTAAGAATACCATTAGTGTTGGGATCTTAGCTTTAATCATGAAATTAATTTTCACATTTTCCCTCATATATTTTTTCCTTCTTTTTCTCTCCTCCTAGGTAGTTTTTGGGATTATTGTTAAACTTCAGCTCTTTTTGTATTTCTCCCTTGTTTCTTTCCCAGAGGCTGTCAAATCCAGTTGGCAAGTGGTCAAAGAAGACTTTTGTCCAAGAAAAATATCACAAGACTTAGAGCTGGGAGGGGTCTTAAGAATAATTATAGTTTCCTCTTTGGATTAATTTACTCTACATCTAGTCTTGATTCGGGATTTTATTTCATTGTCTCATTTGATCCTCACAGTTCTGCTAGTCAGATGTGATTACCCCCATTTTAGAATAAGGTCAATAAGGCTCTGAGACTTTAAGTGAATTGCATATGGTCACATTAATAAATCTTGGGAATGGGATTTAACATAAGTCTCTAGTAATTGGGTTTTTTTCTGCTATACTTTACCTAACCTTGAAATCATAATATTGAGCTGATTTCATTTAATACATATTTATGCATGGGTGATGCAACTTTACCCATACAGCTTCTCAGAAGGAAAAAAAAAAATCAGTCTCAGAAATTGAAGGTATCTGGGAAACCATTTAGTCTAACCTTTACCCGAATAAGCATACTCATTACATCTGTAGTGCCAAACTCAAATGGACATAAAGTCATTGAGCCATAAAAAGAATTGCTGAGAACAACATAGTGACTACACACACACACACAAACACACACACATACTATCTTTGTTCAGTTGTATTTTTATTTATTTTATTAAATATTTCCCAATTACATTTTAATTTGGTTCTAGTGGCAAATGAAAGTGTTATAGGCTGGGGGTGGGTGTTTGACATCTCTGCTCTCCACCAATTCCAATAAACAGCTGAATTTATTAGGCAAACTAAATAGTCTTATCACAGAGTAAGGATACCTCCTCTTCTGAGAAAGAAGAGAAGGAAAAAATCAATAATAATGCTAAGGAATAAAAATATGAGGGAAACTTGCCCTCAATCTGCTCAGTAAAATGTGAAGCTAAACTATCAGATATAAGTTATGATAAGTACAGGTAAATTAATTCACCTTCATTCAGGGAAAAGCTTAAGAAGAACAAAAAAAGTTGGGAACAATTATTTTGGGGAGTGAGAAAGAAGTTAATAACATTAACAGAAAAGCAAATTTAAGCTCAAAATAAGGGGCAGCTTCCTAACTTTTTTATGTCTAGATCTGCATTTTTTCCCTATGTAAGAAACTCTTGTGAAGAACTTCTTTCTACAAAAGCAGATTTTCAACTTATAGAGTTGCTTGGGGTCCCTGAAAGATAGTGATTGATCCAGGATTACATAATTGAAATACAAGATGTAGGATTTAAACTCATCTTCTTGGCATCAAAACCAGATATTATGATGCACTGTATGATTTAGCTTTATATTTCACTGGGCTAATTGAAGGAGTTATCTCATTTTCCCTTCCTATATTCATAATTTCTTAGCATCATTTTTTCCTTTCTTCTCTTTTTTCTCAGAGAAGGTGGTATCCCTACTTTTTGATAAGGCTAATTAGTTACCTATGTCTTTGGTGCCATCTCATCCTGCTTCATCAAAGATCTCTTAAGGGAATCCTTTCCTTTTCATGTACTTTCAAGCTCCCCCCTCTGTTTTTTATCTATTTCCCTACATAATTGCATAGCTTTCCTCAGTCCTAAGAAATGGGTTTGTTCAAATCTTCATTCAGACTTTTTTCTTCCCCTTCACAAATATTAAAAATTAGTCTCTAATACTCTTCCTTCCTCCCTATTAAATCTTTATCTTATTACAATCAGACTTCCAAACTCCACTGAAAACTCTCACAACAATGACATTCTAATTACCAAAAGAACAATGACCTGCTTTCAACCTTAATTTTTTTTAGTTTCTCTGTAGTATTTGAAACTATTTACCATCCCTTCCTTACCACTGGAAGGTCTTATTCATTGGCTTCTGAAACACCACACTCTCCTCCTAATTCTTTTTTTTTCATAAGCTTCTTATCCTCTTCCAAATCTTTAAGGTGAATATTTCCCCATTATTCTCTCCTCAGATCTCTTTAATTACTTCTTTCTACTCTTCATTAATGGCCTCATTGCCATAACTTCAAGTACATCCTTAAGAAAATAGTTTTTACTTTAAGAAAATAGTTTTTACTTTTAAGTGTTTAGTTATCACTTCTATGAAGATAAAGGATAGTCTGTGGCTATGGCCTTTCTCCCAAGCTACACACCTTCATTTTTAGCTACCTTCAGTACATGTCTACTTAAAAGTCCCACCAAGGGACAACTAGATGGCTCAGTAAATAGATCAGTAAATCAGGAGGATCTGAGTTCAAATCCCACTGTCACTTAACCCCTGTTGCCTCACAAAAAAAAAAATTCTACAAGATTCCCAGACTGAGCAAGCCCCAAACCAAACTCCTTAACCTGATCCTCTTTCTAATAATTGTTTCTGTCTGTGGCATCATTATTTACCCAGCCAGTTTAGAATCTTGGGGTTATCTTTGACTCTTCTATCTCTTTTATATTTAGTTATTAGTTATCAAGTCCCAATAATTCTACTTCTGAACTCTCATATCCATTTCAATGTACTTTCACCTGACTACTTATCTGAAATATTAATAAACATGTATTAAGTACCTACTCTGTGTCATGTACTATGCTAAATTCTGGGGATAGAATAAGAGACAAAAGACAGTCCCTGTCCTCAAGCAGCTCACAATCTAATGGGAGGGACAATATGCAAACAAACATATACAAAGCAAATCATATATAAAAAGAAATAATTAACAAAGGAAAGACACTAGAATTAAGAGGAGTTGAGAAGGCTTATAGTAAAAGATGGGATTTTAGTTGGGACTTAAAGAAAGCTGGACAGAGTAGAAGAGGAAGAGTATTCCAGGAGAACATTACTACAATAGCTTCATGACAAGGCTTCTCACCATCACTCTCTTTGCCATCCAACACATCCTTCATACGAGTGACAAACTAATGTTATTTATGCATAGAACTGAAGTACCATGAAATTTTTCCTCTAATATTTCATCATGATGTAGAGGCAATTTTGCATTCTGAAAGGCTATGCCACTGAAATGCAAAACAAAAATGACAGGTCCTGCCAAGCTTAAAAGCTTTCTACTCCCATATCTCTTCCATAAAGCCACTTTTGATCCTTCCCACCCCAATCTCCTAAAAAGGCTTCCTGATGACCTTGCATAGAATTTTGCTTTGGATCTCTATATTGTACTTAACATGTAATATTGTTATCTGAATTTTCCTCACATCCTACTAGTTGTCTATAATTGTAAGGACCCTTGTCTTGCACTAAGTACAATGCTCTGTACATAGTTGGAATACAACAAAACCCTTCCTGAATTTGAAATAGAAGCAGGAATGGCAGAAGCACTGGTTAATTTGTGTTGCTGACCATGGTACTGAATAGGATGAGCTCACTTAGGTTTTGAAAAAAATAACTTATTTTCTTTTTCTCTTGATTGTGAATGATTTTTTTAAAAAAGTGACTAAAAGAGAATTGAAACTCAAAGTTACTGAGAATATTGTAAGAAAACATCAAGCTCATTCAACAAGTTTAAATCATTGAATATCAGTGATTACATCATAGATTACTCAAAGAAGCAGTAGATGTGATGGCTAAGGTATCATGTGTAATTTTTGAGACAGTGGATAATAGGGAAAAGTGCTACAGGATTGGATAAGAACAAGTTTTGTACTCATTTTTAACACAAGGAAGAGAGTAAAATTGCAAATAACAGTTTGGTAAAAATGACTTATTCCTGGCAAAATTCTATAGCAAATTATTAAAGGGATAGTTTGGAAAAATTTAGGAAAAAAAAAGACAGTGAGCAAGTATGACTTCATCAAAGACATATAATGCTATACTAACTTTTTTTCAATAGGTCAATTAGACTGGCAAATCAGAGAATCATAACCGATATTTTCTTATATTATTCTTGCAAACAAGATAGAGAGATGCAAATCAAATGAGGGTACAGTCAAGTTGATTTGGTTTGGTGCTACTTTAAAGAAGAGGTCTTCAGTGGAGTCCACTGTGTTGATTTTTTTCAGTGATTTGGATGATAGCTTGGACTTGCCAGATTTTCAGATTTAACAGTTAAAAAAGATATCTATCATATTAGAAAATAGAGTTAGAAGGTAAAAGGCTAGAATTCCAGTCTGAATATAATAAAATTAAATTTTAAAAGGAAAAATGTAAAGTTTTATAGTTGAGTTCATATATTCAATTTTATATGACATATTATACATATTATATTGTTAATATTATATGATGATATAATGTTAATAGGAAATGTGTGGCTATATTATAGTTTATGTGAAAAAAATCTCCAAATTTTAGTGGATTACAAACTCAAATTGAGTCAATAGTATTACAAGACTCCCCTCCCCCCAAAAAGGGTAATTTTTCCTACGTTGCATTGAGAGAGAATGACTAGAATTGAAGTTGAAAATTTTGCTGTACTCTGAGGAAATCAGGAATTGATTCTAGATTATTTAATTTTATTGATCAATGACCTAGAATGAATGCCATTTTACTCCCAAACCATCCCTAGTCAGACCATAGCAGGAGTTGAAATTTTTTGGAAATAGTATTTTTTTCTGGTTACATGTAAAGAATTTTCAACATTGATTTTTAATAAAATTTTGAATTTCAAATTTTTCTCCCAGCCCCCAATCCCTCTCCCGAAGACAGTAGCAATATGATATAGATTTTACATATGCAATCATGTTAAACATATTTCCATATTAGTCATGTTATAAAAGGAAAAAATAATGAAAAAAAAAAGAGTGAAAATAGTATGCTTTGATCGCATTCAGACTCCATAGTTTTCTCTGGATGTGGATAGCATTTTATGTCATGAGTCTTTTGAAATTGTCTTTGATCATTGTATTACTGAGAAGAGGTAAGCCTGTCATTGTGATCATTGTACAATGTCACAACAGGAGTCTTGTGTTCAGATTTCAGTGCCATATTTTTGGAAGGATATTGATAAAGTAAAACATGAAATGGTAGGACAATAAGGACAGGGAGAGGATTGGAAACTATGTCATAAGAGGATTAGTTGAAGGACCTGAGTATATTTAGTCTAAAGGAGAAAAGCCTTATCAGGGACATGAATGTTGTTCATTTGTTTCAGCTGATCCCATTTGGGGTTTTCTCAATAAAATTACTGGAATGGTTTGCCCTTTCCTTCTCTAACTCATTTTACAGAAGAGAAAACTGAGGCAAAAGAAGAGACTTGCCAAGGGTCCCAAGGATAATTATTTGAAGCTAGACTTGAACTCATGAAGGCGAGTTATTCACAGCAGGCCCAGCACTATATCCACTTCACCACCTAGCTGCCCTCAGTGGCGTGATTTCTTCAAGTATCTGAAAAGTTGTCATGAGGAAGAGAAGTTCAATGATTTCAGTTCATCCCAAAAGAGCAAAATAAAGTACATTGTATGAAACTTGCAGAGAGATATGCTTCAGCTTAATGTAAAGAAATATTTCCTATCACTTAGAGCTACATAAAAAAGCAATGTGCTGCCTCCGGAGGTGATAGGCTTTTTCTCACTAGAACTCTTTAAGAACATGCTGGTTCGACATTTGTCAGTAATGGATTATTTTATTCAAAGGGGAACATTCAGAGGGGAATTCCTGTTCAGGGAAGAATTGAACTAGGTGATCTCTAAAACTTTTCCTACTCTTGAGTTTCTGTGATTCGGTGTCAGTTTTATAAGCTGTAGCTTTTCCACACAACTGTGTCTACTAAGCCTTGGAGGCTGGACACTCATCCTATCCTAGCAATAAAATCTTGCCCAGAATATCAGACACTGCTAGTTATCTCTGCCAGTCCACCTTCAGAATATTGAGCATTATTAAAGGCTTTCATCTCTGGGTGCACATTCTAAGAAAAGGCCATTGCAGGATTCATTGCCTGAAAGAATTTTCCCCATGAAGTATTTGATAATGATCCTTATTACTTCTAATGGGAGTACAGTAACTCCAGCCCTTGGTCTGGGGCAACTGCTGCTATGGAACCAAGGTTAAGTGTGTCCTGTCTGTATACCTGGGAAATGAGATCATTTTGTAGTTTTCTGATAGCCTGTGTATCATTGGAAGCCAAAAGGAATTAATATTTGATTCTAAGTTAATTGAATCACTGACAGATGAGTGATGTAGAAAGAATGTTACTTTCTTCTAGCCTCTTGTCCAAGAAACAGCATTCTGAGGCCATATTTCATCCACTAATAAAAGTATTAAACATGGGGAAAGTACCAACTATCTTATGGAAGAGAAATAATTAGTTGTGGCAGCCCTTTTTGTAGTGGCTAGAAACTGGAAACTGAATGGATGCCCATCAATTGGAAAGTGACTGCATAAATTATGGTATATGAATGTTATGGAATATTATTGTTCTGTAAGAAATGACCAGCAGGATGATTTCAGAGTGGCCTAGAGAGACTTGCATGAACTGATCCTGAGTGAAATGAGCAGAACCAGGAGATCATTATACACAGCAACAACAATATTATATGATGATCAATTCTGATGGACATGATTCTCTTCAACAATGAAATGTCTCAAACCAGTTCCAATTGTTCAGTGAAGAAAGCCATATACACCCAGAGAGAGGGACATGAAATTTGGACCACAACATATCATTTCCATGATCTCTATCAATGTTTGCTTGCACTGGGTTTCTTTTCTCAGACATTTTTTGTTCATGTAGATATGATTGTTCTTGCACAGCAAGATAAGTATGGAAATATGTATACATATATTCAACTTGTCAAGTATTTTAATATAATTAACATGCAGTGGACTTCTTGCCATCCAGGGGAGGGGAGGGGACTGGGGGTAAGGTTTGTAATGGAAAGCTTTGTAAGGATCAATGTTGAGGAACTACCCATACATATGTTATGCGAATAAAAAGCTTCAATAAAAAAAGAGAAAGAATTAGAGCAGACATGGCTACTTTCCTCTAAAATAGAAAGGACAACCACATAAAAGATTTTCAGTTTCATGTAATTTAGCATTAGAGAGACATTAGAGATTACCTAGACCAACTAATTATTTAGATTCTCTATGTACTTAAATTACTTTGTATATTTTATATTTACTTGTAGGAATCGAGAAAATTGGTCCCATGTATGAAGAAAGGTCCTCATGTTCCAAGGGCCGGCCTTATGACTCTAAGGAAAACAAAGTAAACATCTATAGCTTCTTCTCTGCCTCTGCCCCCCTCTAAGAAAGGGAGGTTTTCATTTCTGACAGGAAGGGAAGCAGAAGGTTGGAACTTGAAGCCATTGCTCTGCTCTTCTCAGAAAGAGTACTGTACAGGGAGTATATCTATCTATTCCCTCAAGGGACAGGATTGTGTTTGAACTAGCTTTTGATCACTTTGCCATCTAGGAGAAAGGAGGATCCAGAATTTATATCTAAGGCCTGATCCCTTCCCTACCTAATACCAATTCCACAATTAACATACATATATAATAGTAAAGAAACTCACTTATCCAAATCATAGCAAAACAGAAATCAAAGAATAAACATGTGGGAAGATATATCCCAAACAATAGAGTGAAAATGCTTTCTCACTGAAAGAGGGTCCTGGATCTCACCCAACTGGAAACTCCCCAAATCTACTCCCTTGAGAATCAGACTAGAATTGGGACATGCTGGTGACTGCCAGCTCCTCACATAACTTCCCAGAGTTAGTCCCAGAGTCTCTTATATTTTCTTTTTTGAAGTTAGAAGCCAGGAGCATCCAAATGATGATTCCCCAAAACAGGACTGGCTGAAAACTGATGCTCTCACCTCTCACCAATTCTATCCTGATCCTCAAAAAGAGTAGGGTTTTCATTTCCACTAATATTCTCAAACCAATAGATCTTGGGACAGGAGTTACATATATATCCATGTATAATATTATATGTTGAGTACACACACATGGACATGTATGCACACACATTTTGCAAAAGAATATAATTTCCTCGAGGACAATGACTGGTTCTTCTTTGTGCATATCCAGTACATCACTCTGCATACCTTAAAACATGTTTTTTGAATTTGTTGAGAAAATTGAAGTTCAGAGATGGGAAATAAGTTGCCCCAGATCACATAAGCAAGAAGTAGCTGACATATTTCTAATATAACTCTTCTGACTCTCTTGCTCAGTTATTTCAGTCATAATTGACCCTTTGCAATGGAATGGTTCTTTATACTGAAATGGTTTGTCATTTTCTTCTCCAGTTCATTTTATAAATTAGGAAACTGAAGTAGACAAGTTAAATGACTTGCCCAGGGTCGCAAAGCTAGTAAGTATCTGAGGTCAGATTTAAACTCAGGAAAATGAGTCTTCCTGATTCTAGGCCCTATATTCTATCAACTGCATCACCTAGCTGCATTTGATGACTTTAGATGAACTACTATTTCCACTGTATCACATTGCTTCTCTGAGATTCTCTTTAAGAATAATTAGGATGAATGAGTAGAAATTGCAGGGAGACAGATGTCAGCTACCTATAGTTCTGAAAAATGAAATGAGCATTCTGTATTTTATTAGTAAATCAGGATCTTTATGTGTTGACTTTACTAAAGGATAAAATGATAGAAAAAGTATCAGAATCTGGCATCACTAGCTTTGAGTTCAAATCTTGACTCTTTCTAATGGCTGTTACTCTGACCCTCAGCTTCTTTATCTGCAAAATGAGAATAATAATCCTTGGGGGGAAGAAGTAGCACAATGAGGTAGCACCATGGGTAGAGTACTGGGCCTGCAGTCAGGAAGACTTGAATTCAAATCTAACCAGACATTTACTAATGACTTACAAGTGACTTCATCCTGTTTGCTTTAGTTTCCTCATCTATAAAATGTGCTAAAGAAGGAAAAGGCAAAACACTCCTATGTCTTTGCTAAGAAAACCTAAAAATAGGTCATGAAGAGTCAGTAAAATAACTAAACAACAATTCTTGTACTATTTGTCTGATTAAAGAAAGTACTATGTAAACTTTGAATTGTCGTGAAAATATGAGTTATTTATTGTTACTTACCAAGCGCCTTTTGTCATTCATTTGTTTTTAAGTTGTGTTCCAGTAGTGATAGGGGATTTCTAGACAAAAATACTTTTTTAATCCATTTTATGAATGAGGAAACAGAGGCAAACAAGTTCAGGTGATTTGCTTAGAGTCACACAGCTAATCTGGCCATACACATCTGAACTCAGATCTTCTTGTCTCTGGGTCCAGGACTCCTGCTTATCATTTGATTATGAGTTAATTAGTTAATTAGTCTGCTTTCCAGTTGTAGATTTCCATAGAAGCCAGCTCTCCAGCCTGTGAGGGCTTGTGCTTTCTGCTAAGTTACCTTTAGCTCTGATTGCCTCTCCCTAAAAACTGAGAAAACTGTCTGTTTGCTCACTAGAGAATTGCAGCATGTTGCTGTAATTAACATGCCATTCTGCTCAGGGGATTAGCTGTGAAAATGGCCCTGCTTTCCCTCCCCATCTGCTTTGGTGTGTTTCTGGGCCTCCAAGGTTTGTTCCACTGACTCTAAGTGTTGATTGGGTCAATATGAAATACAGCCAGTCTCAACTTCTCTGCATTCCCCTGAGGCTCTCTATCCAGTCCTAGAACTGTCTCTCCTCTTGGCCCCTCCAGAGAATACTTCCAGCCTCACAACTCTTGCTATCACCTATATGCAGTTGGCCCCCACATCTGCATATCCTGACATCTCTCCCAGCTGTCCTCATTTCTACAGAAGAAATGAAGCGGCCAATGATGCTAAAAAGCAAGAGGTTTTTATTTAGCATATTTTAACTCACACAATAGAAAGCCTTATCACTTAACTTGAGATATACAAAGGCATGAGGACTGAGGAGAGGAAGAAGAAGCAAGGATAAATCAGGGTCATAGTGAAACCAGTGACGAGAATTCCAAGGAGATTCTGGAAAAATTAAATTAATCTATAGTGAGAGTTCTCATCAGGGAAGTCCAGGCTTTGAGTAGGATAATCTCAAAACCATGGTTGGAGAAAGAAGGGGTCAATGATCATACCAGGGGCTCCCTCTAGATGGAGCACTCAGGTTTGTGAGGCTCTTATCTTTCTTCCCAGTCCTTTACCTGGGGATACTCTGGTCATCCTACACAACAGGGCTACTCAGTGATTACGAAGAGAGAGAAGCATTTTAGAGGTAGAGTCAGAGTCTATAAAATGGTATTGGAACAGAAGCTGTAATTTCATTGGTCTAGCAAATTTATTGACAATCTGTTCTTCCATCAACCCCACTATCACCAATACCACAACTACCATGAAAGATTCCTTCACTTTCAATTCCAGCAGACCAGAACTTGCCTGCTCCTTAGCCCAATGAGGAATTACTCTCTCTCACAAACCTAGGTTCCATCACACAGCAAGTACAGAGATGGAACATGAACCCCACTCTTTCTGACTCAAGCCACCTTGATATCTCCACTGCTCCACTACCTCTCTCTATAATGTTACAATAATGAATAGCTTACACTTCAATAGAATTTAAAGGTGTTTTGGAGTGCTTTCTTTTTTTTTTACTCCATTTCTTTATTTTTTTATTAAAGCTCCAAATTTTGCCCTCCTTCCCCCCACTCTCTCCCCTAGATGGCAGGTAGTTCAATACATGTTAAATATGTTACAATATATGATAAATCCAATATATGTATACATAGTTATACAGTTATCTTGCTGCACAAGAAAAATCGGCTCAAGAAGGGGGAAAAACTGAGAAAGAAAACAAAATGCAAGCAAACAATAACAGAAAGAGTGAAAATGCTATATTGTGGTCCATAGTTCTCTCTCTGGATGTAGATGACTCTTTTCATCACCGAACATTTGGAACTGATTTAAATCATCTTATTGTTGGAAAGAGTCACATCCATCAGAATTGATCATTGTATAATCTTGCTGTTGCCATGTATAATGATCTCCTGGTTCTGCTCATTTCATTTAGCATCAGTTCATGTAAGTATCTCCAGGATTCTCTGAAATCATCCTGATGATTTTATTATTCTTACAGAATAATAATATTCCATAACATTTATATACATAATACCAGAATTCAGCCATTCTACAATTGATGGGCATCCAGTTTCCAGTTTCTAGCCACTACAAAAAGAACTGCCACAAACTTTTTTGCACATGTGGGGCCCTTTCCTTCCTTTAAGATCTCTTTGGGATATAAGCCCAATAGAAACACTGCTGGGTCAAAGGGTATGCACAGTTTGATAATTTTTTTGAGCATAGTTTGGAGTGCTTTCCTTATAAAAACCTATGGGAAAATGTATAATGCTACAATAATGAATAGCTCACATTTCACAGTGCTATCCAAAGAGTTTTCTTCACCAAAACCACCCAACTATAACTATCCTCATTTTACAGAAATAAGACTACCCAGTTCTATAGCACTTTAAGATTTATGAAGGACTTTATTCTATACCTCTGTGAAGCAGGGAATGCTAGTATTATTATAAAAGAGATTAGCCCATTATGATGCAGTCCTTAGAGCATATCCCATATGCAAAAAAGACTGAGAGAGGAGCCATTGATCCTTTTTTATGCATACTCAGTTCAAGCTTCATCATGAGTCTTTCTGGCACAGCACCAACCCATCTGTCACTTATGGCTGAAAGCAATCTAACTATGTTTCCAAGTTTTCATGAGCATGTTCTCTATAATTCACCAGGAAGGGCAAGTCTAAGTAGAAGAAGTTGAGGTTCAGAAAGACTAACTAATTGATTCATCTAAGGTCACTCAGTCTGTAACTGTAAGAAAGATCTAACAATCTTTCCACTATGCTATATTGTTACCTTCTGCACCCCTTATTTAGAAGAGAGAGACAGGGATAGAGAGAGAGAGCAGAGATACACACAGAGAGGCAGAAAGAGAAACAGGGAAAAGAAGAAAAAGATGACTAAGAATTCAAAAAAAAAGAAAAAGAAAGAGGAGGAAGAGAAGGAGGAAGAGGGGAGGAGAAAAAGGAGCAGGAGGAGAAGGAGGAAGAGAAGAAGGAAAAGAAGAAGGAGGAGGAGAAGAAGAAGACAACGAAGAGGAGGAGGAAGAGAAATAGAAAGAAGAGGAAGAGGGGAAAGAAAAGAAGGAGGAAGAGGGGATGGAGAAGTGAAAGGTGAAGGAGAGGAAGAGGGAGGAGGGTTCAGAGAAGGGGAATGAAAGGGAAGGGGAGGAAAAGGAAGGGGAGGGGGAGATGAAAGAAGGGGAAAGGAAGGAAGAGAAAGGAGAGGAAAGGAAAGGGGAAGAGGAAGAGGAGTTAGGAGAAGGGGAGGAGGAGGAGTAGAATGAAGGGAAGGGAGAAGAAAAGGTTAGGAGGGGAGGGGAGGGGAAGATAGAGGAGGTAAGGAGGAGGAGGAGAGGAGGGGGAGGGAGAGGAGATATTTAGTATGGGCCAGCCACTGTCCTAGGTCCTAAGGATAGAAATATAAATAATTGAGGAAAAAACCTTTATTCAAAGCACTTGAATTCTAATGAAGGGAAGACAATATCGAAAGTGTTTTAAGGGGTGGAATACAAGGGTATTGCAATTATATAATGCCTCTCAGATCATATAATACTTCAGTTAGTTAGTTTCAGTATAGTACAGGCTAAGAAGAGAATAAAAAAAGAATGATCAGAGTACAGGGAAAAGACTGGTTAGACTGGATTAAAGGGGTTTCATTGGAAATAATATTGGAAAAATAGGTTGGAGCTAGACAATGGAGGGTCTCAAGATATATGTGTTAGTCCAAGATTGCTATATGTATGTGAATCAGTGTCTCTGTTCCTGTCTATCAATTTAAGGACTTAGGCAAATGACTAAATATGAGTTGAAAATAAACTTTATCCTCTGTTGCCTGCTCATGCTTCTCCTGGAGAAGAGGAAGGAATTGGCAAAAAGCCAAAATGCCACAATTGGCCAGAAGAAAAAGCTATAAATTCTTGCTGCTTGCCTGAGCTTTCTTTGTTACAACAGAGAGCCAGGGACCTTTATTCAAGGCAGAGGGTAAATACCATTAGTGAATGAACTAATTCATTGATTCAACACTTATCATTTACCTTTTGTATGCAGAGTTGGGAAAAATTTCAAACTTTGATTCAGTGCAATTGCTGCTATCTTCCAGATTATAGTTCATTTAGCAACTGTTGTGCTTGTCTCAGTTTCCCTCAGTTACTGTCTCAGTCTCCCTCAGTTGCTGTCTCAGTTTCCCTCAGTTACGGTATCAGTCTCCCTTAATTGCTGTTTCAGTCTCCCTTAATTGCTCTGTCCCAGAATAGAATCCCCACTTCCTGACCTTCAGAAATAATTGGACTCACATTCCAAAGTAATCATAAAACCTCCAGATGGTCAGCCTCAACCTACCCTTATCTGCATGACCCAGAGTAGTAGTTTTCTCTGCCCAGTTTCTGTCTTAAGGCTTCTTACTCCTAATCTGTCAGAACTGAATTTATGGTTTCCTTGGACACCAGATGTGCTCAGCTGTTCCCATGAGTTCTTTGTCTCCCTGAGCTATAGGAACCCTATATAATGTTTGAAGTCCCTTGATGGAGCTGCTGATTACTTTGTATTCAGTCTGCTGACATGGCTGTGTGTCTTGTCAGTCTCTGGGCTGGACTGCATGCTTTGAGACATTAGTCCCACCAGTCCTGATCCATAGCTATGGATTCTGAACTCTCAATTAGCATCAATAAAACATTACCTAATTTCCACTGATACTGCCTCAGTTTCTCCCTGAGCATTACACAACAAAAAATGATTTAAAAAAATACATAAGTGCAATGGAGAATTGTGAAACAAAACATTGTGGAAGGTCTACTGGGAAAAGTCATTATCTGCATTGGGCCTGAGGGAATCAGGAAAGGTTGCCCTGAGGAAAAGCTACTTGAGTTGGACTATACAAGATAAGCAGGAACTGATCATTCCTTTGAAACTTCAGGGTAGTTCATGCAAAGATAACCAAGACCTACCAGTGCCAGAGATATTATTTGTTTCTCTCAACCAGCCTTTCTGGTGAAAATTGAGGTTCCCCATTTGTTCATCACTTAAGTCCTCTGAGTAGAGAATTGGTATTGAGAGCACTTATTGGAACTAATCTATCCAGCCCCTGGAGATTGAATTTAGCATAGTCCCTCTTTATCAGTTGGGTAAAAGATGAATTTTCCTCTTCAAGCAGATCTTTCTTTAATAGGAATCCCTCAAAACTGTAATAGGCTATTAACTTATTCATTGGAAAAGAAACCGATGGAAATATAGTTAGCCAAAAAAGGGGTTAGGGTATAGATATAGGATTCATAAATTCATTCACTACATCATTTTTACACCAGCAGTGTTTACATTTTTTAAATATATATATATATTGCTATCTCTTTTTTAACCACTTCATTTCTCAATCTATTCTCACTCTCTCCTCAATAAAAAAGTCATCCTTTATAAGAAAGAACAAAATAGAAATGATGAGACAAAATTAAGCAACACATTAGCAAAATCTAACTCTATTTTGTGTACTACCTTCACAATTTCTCATTCTTCAATGAGTAGTACCTTCTTATAATTTTTTATGGGACCAAACTCAGCCATGATAATTACATAGCTTTCAATTTCAATCGTAACTGTTATTGTTCCCTCAATGTATTGTTATAGTCACTGTTCTACTTACTTCACTTTTCATTAACTCATATAAGGAAAGACAATATCATGTTTGAGGCACCAGAGTAAGTGTTTAGCTATTCCTTAAATGATGGACATATTTTATTTCCAGTTTTTTCTACCACAAAATATGCTTTTATGAATATTTTGGTTTATATGAGAACCTTCTTTCTATTCATGAATAAATGCTTAGCAAAGTAATCTCTGGGTCAAAGAGTATGAATAATTATTAGCATTAATTGCTTTCTTAGCATAATTCTAGTCTATATCCCAGAATGGTTTGAACAATCCCCAAGGTGCTTACTTTTCAAAGCCTACACAAAATGTCTGA
Source organism: Myrmecobius fasciatus (assembly GCA_023553655.1). Lineage (NCBI taxonomy): Eukaryota > Metazoa > Chordata > Mammalia > Dasyuromorphia > Myrmecobiidae > Myrmecobius > Myrmecobius fasciatus. Next base: position 222,225 of record JAJPUD010001678.1, on the reverse strand, counting down.
CAACTTTTCTTCCTCCTTTCCCTTTTTCCTTCACCACTTCCATGTCCCTGTGCCCCATTCCTTCCTTTTTTCCCATTCTCTGGCCCTGACAAGTATTTAGAGAGCAAGTGGGTCCATCTGTTAGGTTCTTCAGAGAGCATTCTAGTTGAGAATAAAATAAGCCAAAGAGATATGATTTTGGAGAAACTGTCCAGATTTGAACCTACTCTATATAAGAATAGACTTAATTATGCTATGCTAAGAGTTATTTGCCCACAAATAGCGCTTACCTTAAGCTAGAGGTAGAAGGAATATGAGTAAGTAGAGAGGTGTTGCCTTGTTGGCTATCTCCTTTGGGGTGACATGTCAAAGAAGTAAGGAAATCCCTGAGGTCTTGAGTGAGGTACTTTTGGGGGGGCAGCACCTTCTGAGAAATGATCTTCAATTAAAGATAGTTACTTTTATCCTCTGTAAGATTCTCATAGAATTGTAGTTCACTTTCTCCTAGCCCACCCAGAAAAGGAAGCTGAGACCTGGAGAAGGGAAGGGAATTGCTCAAGGTCATAAAGGCAATGTTTGAACCTTACTCCACTGACTTTAAATCTATTATGGGGCAAATTTTTTTTAATGTAGCAGCTCTTTTTAAAAAAGTTTTTTAATTAAAGCTTTTTAATTTTCAAAAGATATATATGGATAAGATTTCATCATTAACCCTTGCAAAACCTTGCATTCCAACTTTCCTCTTCTTTCTCCTACCTTCTCCCCTAGATAGCAAGTAATCCAATATATGTTAAACATGATAAAAATATATGTTAAATCTAATATATACATATATATGTATATAATTATCTTTCTGAACAAGAAAAATCAAATCAAAAAAGGAAATAAAATGAGAAAGAAAATAAAATGCAAGCAAAGAAAAACAAAAAGAGTGAAAAGATTGTATTGTGATTCACACTCAGTTCCCATAGTCCTATGGGTATAGATGGCTCTTTTCATCACAAGATCATTGGAACTGGTCTGAATAGTCTCATTGTTGAGAAGTTCCACATCTATCAGAACTGATCATTGTTTAATCTTGTTGTTGCCGTGTACAATGATCTCTTGGTTCTGCTCATTTCACTCAGCAACAATTCATGTAAGTCTTTCCAGGCCTCCCTGCAATGATCCTGCTGATATTTTTATTTTTTGCAGTCAGCGTTTCTGATAAAAGTCTCATTTCTAAACTATATAAAGAACCATGTCAAATTCATAAGAATACAAGTCATTCCCCAATTGAAAAATGGTCAAAAATATGAACAGACAATTTACAGATGATTAAATTATAGCCACCTATAGTCATATGAAAAAATGCTCTAAATCACTATTGATTAGAGAAATACAAATTAAAACAACTCTGAGGTACCACCTCACACTTCCAGATTGGCTAAAATGACAAGAAAAGATAACGATAAATGTTGGAGGGCATATGGGAAAACTGGGACACTAACTCACTATTAGTGGAGTTGTGAACTGATCCAACCATTCTGGAGAGCAATTTGAAACTATGACCAAAGGACTATCAAATTGTGCATACTCTTTGACCCAGTAATGCCGCTCCTGGGTCTGTACCCCAAGGAAATCATAAAGTAGGGAAAAGGACCCATATATGGAAAAATGTTTGTAGCAGCTCTTTTTGTGATGGCAAAAACTGAAAAAAAGAGTAGATGTCCATTAATTGAGGAATGTTGAGTAAGTTGTGGTATATGAAGGTAACAAAATATTATTGTTCTATTAAAAATGATGAACAAGCTGATTTTAGAAAGGCCTGGAAAGATTTACATGAACTGATGCAAAACCAGGAAGACATTGTACACAGCAACAGCAAGATTGTATGATGATCAACTATGAAAGACTTGGTTCTTCTCAGTGGTTCGGTGATCCAAGGCAATCCCAATAAACTCTGGATAGAAAAAGCCATCTGCATCCAGAAAGAGAATTATGGAGATTGAATGTAAATCAACACATACTATGTTCACTTTTTTTCTCTCATGATTTTTCCCTTTTGTTCTGATTTTTCTGTCTCAACATGATTCATAAACAAATATGTTTTTTTAAAGTTAATATACTTGTAAAACCAGAAAAAAATAAAACAATAAAAAATTTTTTTTTGATCCATTATGGTACCAGAGTCCATTCTGTAATGGTCCAGAGCCATTCTGTAAAGAAAACATTGCCAAAGAAACTTGTTGGTAATTTATCATGCTGTATGATGCCTTTCCTGGACATATATGGACAGTATGGTTGAGGATTAGAACTGGAAGGGGTCTCTGAAGCGGTGATCATGTATTTTCCCAATCAAATTGATAGAAATGTTTTTTTTTGTTTTTGTTTTTGCTGTTTTCCTGATCTGTGAATGACACCAGAAGAATGTATCTGAAACCGGGACTATCTAAAAGAAAATATCCAGAACTTTGATAACAATATTTACAAATTAATTACTTATAGATAGATATATAAATCATATGATTTAGAGCTGAAAGAGGCCTGAGAAATCATTTAGCTCACCTTGCCTTGATTTGCACATGAGAAGGTTTTCAGTTACTATTTGATTAATAGAAAAGCTAGAACTAATTCCTAACTCCTAAATCCCAATCCAGAGTTCTTTTATGATAGCAAGAGGCCTCCTTTACCATTCCTACACATAGGATCAGTGCAGCTAGGTGACGCATTGTATAGAGTGTCAGACTTGCAATTAGGAAAACTTATCTTCATGAGTTCAAATCTGGCATCAGACAGAAGCTGTATGACCTTGAGCAAGTCATTTAATGCTGTATTTCTCAGTTTCCCTTTTTTTGTAAAATGAGTTGGAGAAGGAAATGCCAATCCACTACAATATCTTTGTCCAAAAATCCCAAATGGAGTCAGCAAGAGTCAGATACAACCAAACAACAATAATATCAACAGCAATACATAGAACCATAAACATGGTATTAGGAGAAATCTCAGAAGTCTAAGAAGCCAAGGGTCAACAGGAAAGGTCTACCTCACTGAGATGGGAGGGAAGCATGGTTTGATGGATGGTACCCAAGCACTCTTATAGTGGGTTGCAACCCAGAAGACCAATAATAAAGATCCAAGTCGATAGATAAGCCACCAAAGAAACCCCATCCCCCTAGCAAGCAGGAAGGTCCTACCCCTGGAACAAAACTACAGTGAGTCCCACTTCTGAGGGAAAGCCAGCAACAAGGCCCTGCCCTCACACAAGTAAGTAATGAGACCCCACCTCCAGCATGTCAGCCCAAGGCCTGGTGTAAGCTAGTAGGCAGGCCCCAAATCCTAGCACAAGCTCCCAAAATGAAAAGTTCCACTTCAGCAGTAGGGGCCAAATTTTATATGAAGTAAAAAGTCATGAAATGGGTAGGAAAATGAGCAAAAAAAAAAAAATGAAAAAGGAAATCTGACCATAGAAAGTTACTATGGTGATAGGGAAAAATCAAGGCAATAACTTATAAGAAGACTATAATATCAAAATTGCTATATGCAAAGCCTGAAAGAAAAAATGTTAATTGGTCTCAAGCTCCAAAAGAATTCCTGGAAGACCACAAAAAAAGATTTTAAAAATCAAGTGAGAGAGATAGAGAAAAATTAGGAAAAGAAATGAGGGTAACACAAGAGAATCATGATGAAAGAGTCAAAGGTTTGGTAAAGGAAACAGAAAAATGAGAAAAGATATACAAAAGTTCACTGAAGAAAACAACTCCTTAAAAAATTAGAAATGACCAAATGGAAATGGAGATACAAAAGCTCACTGAAGAAAATAATTTCTTAAATTTTAGAATTGGGCAAGCTAATGATTCTAAGACATATCAAAAAATGAAAAAAAATACAAAATCAAAAGAATGAAAAAATAGAAGAAAATATTAAATTAATCATTGGAAAAACAACTGATCTGGAAAACAGATTAAGGAAAAAGACTTTAAGAATTATTGCACTATCTGAAAACCATGATCAAAGAAAAGAACCTGGACATCACATTATAAGAAATTATCAAGGAAAACTTCTTTCATATCTTAGAACCAGAGGAAAAACAGAAATTAAAAGAATTTACCAATCATCATCTGAAAGAGCTCCCAAAATGAAAACCCCCAGGTTATTACATAGACAAATTCTCGAGCTACCAGACCAATGGGAAAATAATGCAAGCAGAAAGAAACAATTCAATTATCAGGAGCCACAATCAATATGACATGTGATTTAGCAGCTTCTGCATTAAAAGATGAGAAGACTTCGAACATAATTTTGCAGAAGGCAAAAGAATGAGAATTACAACCAAGATTTGCTCCTTAGTGAAAATGAGTATAATCCTTTAGGAGAAAAAAAAGGCTATTCATGAAATAGAGGCTTTTCAAGAATTCATAATGAAAAGATTAAATCTAAAGAATTTCTATCTTCAAATAGAAGGCTGAAGAGAACAATGTAAACAGGAAAGAGAAAACATAAGATATTTGACATGGTTTTAAAAATGCTGTTTATATTCCTACATGTGAGGATGATACTTATAACTCTTTAAGGACTTTATCATTGTTAAGGCAAGTAAAAGGAATACACATAGACAGAGTATGAGTTGACTGTGATATTTAAAAGACCAAAATTAAAGGGTGAGAAAGAGTATTGCACTAAGAAAAAAAGTGAAGGGAGAGTTTGAATGGTTTAAATTATCTCAAATTAAAAGAGGTATAAAAGAGCTATTAGACTGGAGAAGAATATGGGGAAGGGGCAATGCTTGGTACTTTATTCTCATCAGACTTGGTTCAAAGAAGGAATAACATACACACTTGGCTGAATATAAAAAATGTTATCTTATCTTAAAGGAAAGACATAATGGGGTTAAGAGAAAGTGGAGAATTAATAAAATGGAAGGCAAATTTGGGGAAGCAGTAGTCAGAAGTAAAACATTGTGGGGAGGGACATAGTGAAAGGTGTGAAAGAGGATAAACAGGGGGATAACAGAATGGAAGGAAATAGTTATCATTAACTATAAATGTGAATAGGATGAACTTGTCCCTAAGACATAAATGGATAGCAGAATAGATTACAACCAGAATCCTATAACATGCTGTTTACAGGAAATACATTTGAAGCACAGAGACACACATACACAGAGTAAAGTTAAGAGGCTGGAGCAAAATCTATTATGCTTCAACTGAAGTAAGAAAATAAACAGGGGTAGTCATGATCTCAGACAAAACAAAAGAAAAAATATATCTAATTAAAGGAGATAAATAAATTAGCTTGCTCAAAGTTACCATGAACAATGAAATAATACCAATATTAAACATATTTTAGTGTCTAAATTTTTAAAGAAAAAATTGAATGAGTTATAAGAGGAAATAGAAAAATGGACAGTAAAACTATACTAGATGAGACATTACTTTTCCTCTCTCAGAACTAAATGAATCTATCCAAGAAGTAAATAAGAAAGAAATTAAGGAGGTGAATAAAATTTTAGAAAAGTTAGCTATGCTAGACCTCTGGAGAAAATCAAATGTGAACTGAAAGGAATATACTGCCTCCTTTTCCTCCTGTTTCTTCTCCTTTTCCTCCTCCTCCTCCTCCTTTTTTTTTTTTTTCCAGTACATGGCACTTACACAAAAAATGATTTTGTATTAGGGCATAAAAATCTCACAACCAAATGCAGAAAAATAGAAATATAAAATTCATTCTTTCCAGTAACAATGTAATAAGATTACATTCAAATAGGGGCAGTAGAAAGATAGATTAAAAATTAATTGGAAACTAAATTTAATCCTAAAGGATAAGTGGGTCAAAAACAAATTGCAGAAATAATCAATAATTTCATTAAAGAGAATGACAACAAGACAACATATTAAAATTTATGGGATGCAGCCAAAGCACTACTTAGGGAAAAATTATATTTCTAAAAGCTTACATCAATAAAATAGAAAAAGAGCATATCAATAAATTTGAGTGCACAACTAAAAAAAGAATAAATTTTAAATTCCCAATTAAACACCAAATTGAAAATCTTAAAAATCAAGTGAAAGATTAATAAAATTGAAAGTAAAAAAATGAACTAATAAAACTAGAAGCTGGTCTTGGGGGGTTGGGAAAATAAAATAGGCAAACTATTGGTTAGTATGATTTAAAGAGGAAAGAAGAAAGCCAAATTACTAGTACTAATGTGAAAGGAGTGAATTCATCACCAAAGAAGAGGAAAGTAAAGCAATTATTAGGCGTTATTTTGCTCAATTGTATGCCAATAAATCTGTCAATCTAAGCAAAACAGATGAATACTTACAAAAATATTAATTACCTGGATTAACAGAAGAGGAAGTAGAATATTTCAATAACTCTGTTTCAGAAAAAAAAAATCACCAATAAACTTCTTAAGGAAAAAATCCCCAGGACCAGATGGATTCACGAGTGAATTTTACTAAACATTTAAAGAACAATTAATCTTAATATTATATAAACTATTTGGAAAAGCAGGCAAAGAAGGAGTCCCACTGAATCCTTTTTGTGACAAAAAATATGGTATTTATACCTGTCAGGAAAAGCAAAAACAGAAAAAGAAAACTGCAAGCCAATTTCCCTAATGAATATTGATGCAAAAATTTTACATAAAATACAAACAAGAAGATTACAGCAACCATACATTATGATCAAGTAAGATTTATAAATGCAGAGCTAGTTAAATATTAGGAAAACTATGAGTATAACTGCTCATGTCAATTACAAAACTAATAAATCATATGATTATTTTAATAGATACAGAAAAAGGTTTTGACCAAAAAAAACCCAAAACCCCCCAAAAACACAAAACTATTCCTATTAAAAACTCTAAAGAGCAAAAGATTAAATAGAACACTCCTTAAAATGATAAGTAGTATCTATCTAAAACCATCAGCAGGCATTATTTGTAATGGGGATAAACCAAAAGTCTTCCCACTAAGAATATGAGTGAAGCAAGGATGCTTATTATCACCATTATTATTCAGCATTATGTTAGAAATGCTAGTTATAGAAATAAGGGAAGAAAAAGAAATTGAAGTAATTAGAACAGGCAAAGAGAAACAAAACTCTTTGCAGATAATATGATGATACTTAAATAATCCTAGAGAATCAACTAAAAAACTAGTTAAAAGAATTAATAACTTCAGCAAAGTTGCAGGATATAAAATAAACACATGTTAGTCATCAGTATTTCTATGTATTATCAACCAAGTCCATCAACAAGAAACAGAAAAAGAAATTACTTTTAAAACAACTATAAATAATAGAAAATCTTCTGGCTGCAGGCATTTATAGAAGGGTGAAGTTCTTGGTTTGGGGTGCCAACTCAGAGGAGAGAACTAAAGGAAAACTGGAAGCCAGAGGTGCCATCTTCCCCCCAACCCCAGGACTAAAAGGGATTATACTATTAAATTCTTATTTTTAAAAAATGAGCAGGCAAAGAAAAAATAATTCAACCACAGAAAGTTACAATGGGAATAGTAAAGACAAGGATTCATCTTCAGAGGAGGATACTGAAGTAAAAAATAAAAAGTCTTTCCTACCCCCAAAGAATAATGTTAACTGGCTACTTTCTTTAAAAAAAATTAGAGAACTTTTAAAAGACTTTAAAAATCAAATGTGAGAGATTGAGGAAAGACTTTAAAAAAATCCAAGAAAAACAAGAAGATTATGAAACTTTTAGTAAAACTTTCTTCTCCAATTTTATGAACAAGCTTTTTTAATGTTTATCCCAGCTTTAGGAGGAGATAGATGTATTAGGAGGGGATTTGATGGGGATGCTTTCAAATATTGGAAAAACTTGGGGGAAAGGGTTTAAACTGGTTCAACCTAGCCAAAAGGGCAGAACTAGAACAAAGAACGGATGTTACAAAAAGCTCTATTTCCTTTCCAAATAACTGGGAAAGATACCTTCCTGATAAACAGAGCTTCCAAGAACAAAATCGATGGCCTCAAGATGTGAATTTCCCATTGTGAGAAGTCTTCAAGAAGCTTTTTGTCTCTGCCTCTCTTATTGATATAATGACTTTAAGGCACAACATTTAATTCCAAACTTCTAAAAATCACCTTAGCAGAGAAATGCCATAGTGCTGTGGCCACTAATGAATAATTTTGGCCTTGATCACTAAGATATAAAATAACACAAGGCATCGTGTAGGCCCTCTAGGAGCTCACAGTCTTGTTTGGAGAGGCAAGGAAATACCTACAAACCACTGGAGAACTATCTTACCCTTGTACCAAAGACTCTCTCATGGCACAAGAGAGGTCTGGTTCACTCTGGTGGATTTTTTCAAGTCTTGGTTTATAATATCCAGATGTAAAACACTCTGAAAAATGTGCACATGGTATTTTCTAGGATACAGAGAGCAGATTGTTCATAAAATTGGAGTTTTACTAAAAGAAAGGTAAAAAAAAAAATCCAGAAACCCTTGAAAATGAAACCATTCATCCCAGAAGTATATGCAAATGTCCAAGTCACTAAAATCCCATGTCTGAAGACTCTTCTTACAGAAATCACCCCCCTATACACATACACACATATATACACATACATGCACACATTCTGTATTTGTCTTCTGTCCTATGACATTCAAAGTAGGGGTGGGGAAATGCCTTTTTTACCTTCTCCCTAGCTCCATAATCCATGCAGTTCTCAAATAAAGTGAAGTCAAGTCTAATCCAGACTTTCAAGAGTGACTGACCCTTACATGATGAAAATAAGAACCAGCCAAGATAATGGAGTAAGAGAAAGATGTACAACTAGTACATGACAATCCCCATTTACCATTTGACTCAATTCTTTCAGCATTATCACTGTGATCCCTATCATCAGAAGAGAGGAAGGAGATAGTTTGACATCTTAGCCCACAGAGTAAAGAAGAGCTTTAGTATGGTAGCTGCTTTATCCAGGATGGGAGAAAGGAAGCACCACAGACTCAACCACAGGACAAAGAAAAGTCTCCCTGGGCAAAGGTCTGATCTTGGAAGGAAGAGGCACTTCAGAACTAGCTATAGGGGAAAAGAGAGGCTTTCAAGTGGAGGAACAGACTTTAACTTAGGTGGAAGAGTCCTCGAACTCCATGGAAAGGAAAGTTCCCTGAGGCTAAGGTTAGTACCTCAATAAAATATGGTTTCCTGAGAAGGGAGTACCTCAGACAGCTGCTGGGCAAAAAATAAACAAAAAACAGTCCAATGAGGGAAAAGGAAAGGGGCATTATTTCACCCTTTTCCAGAAGGAAAAACCCTGAGTAAGATTTATATGACCCTGAAATCCATGGAACAGAGATCTGGGAGGAGAAAGGCATCAGCATCAAAAATGAGTGAACAAAAAAAAAAAAAAATTTAAGAGCTCTTATGACGTTGTGGATTAATATAATAACCTAGAAGATAAAATAACTATAAAATCTACAAATAAAGATATCTTGGCTTCAAGATTAATTAGAAATCCTTGAAGAAATGCATGTTTAAAAATAGGCAAACTGATATTTTTATAAGATGAAATTTAATAAGGGCAAATGTAAATTTCTATCCTTGAGTTCAAAAGATCAATGGCATATATACAGATAGGAAAGGCATGACTAAACAACAATGTATATGAATACAGACCTGGACCTTAGTAGACTACAGATTCATTATGATAGAGCATAGGCATTTGGAGGGAAGAAATAATCTTAGACTGTTTTGATAGAAGTAAAAACAAAGAAAGCTATAGACACATTGTATACTCTCCACTGTTCAATTTACTTTAGAACCCATAATAAATTAAGATTAAGAATCTCCTCTGTTAGACTCTACAGGGTCAATAGTCAACAATTTGGAAATATCCTGAAATGAACTCAATGAGTCAAGCAGTTGTGGATTTGTATATAAACTTATGCATGTGTGTCTGCATGTATCTTATCTCATGATCCTATGAACAGGAATCATAACTAGCCATTGAAATCAGTGAACACAGGAATTTTCCTATTTCAGAAGTGGATTTTGGTGAAGAAGAATTCTGTTCTATCAAAGGTGTTATTTACAATTATAATTCAAATGTTGAGGCAGGGGAGTTGTTATGACTCCTGTTTATAGGATCATGGCACAAAATAATTAGAACTACAATGGACCTTGGAGGTCATCCAATTCAACCCTTCTTAATTTATAAAGAAAGAAACTGAGGCAAGTTAAATGATTTGCTCAGGGTTATACATCTAGAAACTAAATTATTAAAGAAATAAAAGAGAGAGAATAGAAAGACCTAGAAAAGAAACAAGATGAGAAACTAGGAAAGATAATTAACAGAGATAACAGAAGTTTACTCAGGTAAAGCTCTTTTAAAATTAAAATCAAATATAAGTTATTGATTCTATGAGACAAAAAATATTAAAACAAAGGCAAAAAATTGAAAAAAGAGAAAATGTAAGGTATCTCATAGCAAAAACAACTGACATGAAAAGCAAATTGAGAGGGAAATTTAAGGATTATTGCACTATATGAATATCACAATGAAAAAAGAAAAGGTCTAGACATCATATTTCAAGAAATCTTAAAACTTTCCAGATCTCTCAGAACTAAAGGGCAAAATGAAAATAATCTATTAGTCATATCCCTAAAGGAAACCCCAAAATAGAAATTATCAGGAAGCCAAAATCCAGAGTTTCCAGATCTAAGAAAAAAAAATTAAGCAGTAAAAATTCAAGTACTAAGAAATCACACAGTCATACTCACACGAGATTTAGCAGCTACCAATGTAAAGCAATATTCCAAAGGGCAAAATATATAGGTTTACAATCAAAAATAGTCTACCTAGAAAAACTGAATATAATCCTGTAAGGAAAAATATAATCCTTGAATGAAAGAGATTACTTTCAATCATTCCTGATGAAAAAACCAGAGATGAATTGGAACTTTGAGATATGCTGGGAGCATGCTGGGAGTTGGGGACCCTGCCTGGAATGACAAGGTCTCCACAGGGCCTGACTCCCACCTCCCCCCATGTGTGCAAGGCAACATGAAGAAGCCCCTACAGAACTAAGCATTCAGGAATATATTTGGTTAATGATTATCTGCTTAATTTCTGCTCTAGGAATTCTTAGCATAGCTGTATGTATATATCCATCCATCACAATGAGGTGAGCACGAAGCCCTTCACCCTCAAAAAAGCCCCTTTGTACTTTCTGCCTAAACATGAAAGGTTTTTTTTTACTAGTGAAGCATTAAACAAATTTAGAGACTGGGAAACTTGGGAAATTGATAGCTTTCCCCAAAAAGTCCAAAAGAAATCTCTAGTTACTCCCTCTTGTTTGAAACAATTCCAAATTCAATCAGCCTGGTTCTTCACTCCCCTATGCAGAGCTTACATAAATAATGATATGATGAAAAGAACAGTAAACATCAGTGATAGATGGACACATTGGTAGCAAGTAATTCATGGGAAAAAAGTAAGAGAAGTAGGCCATTGCATGGTTTACTGACCCCTACACAAAAACAAGCTATTGTATGAGTGATTAATAAATGGGCTGAGGGAAATAAGTTCTTGAGAAAAAAAATGTTTCTATTCTAAAAAATCTTATGACCATGTTAAAAAATTAAAAAGCATTGTATAAATCTTGGAATAAGTAAATGTGACATTTTTAGAGAAGCTCATGTTCTGCCAGATATGACGTCATGACCACAAGGTACATTTACCTTTAGTTAAAGTTTCACTATTGTTATATTGTTTGATGAATTTATTCTGTACATTCTTTTTTTCTAAGAAGCATTGCACCTGGGGTCCTGGGAATTTCTGGGCCCCAAGAAAATCTTGTAATCCTAGCCAAATAATTGTCCTATCTCTAATCAACCCTAACTTTGTAAGACTATAAAAATCACAAGCTTTCTTGAATAATTTGAACAAGCTTTTGCCAATAAATCGAACTTGATGACCACGCCATAGAGTGTGCTGTCTCTTGTTCCACTTCGCCGACTCCAACCCTCCATTCAAGAACCTAGTTCCCCGTGGAGGCTGGACCTCCGCAGAGATACAAACACAGGAGACAAGAGAAACATAAAAAGGTACCTAGAAGTGAGAATTTAGAAGGAACTTTGTAAGGATGAGCTATTTATATTCTAGTTATAAAATAAATTCTATTTATTTGACCACAATGCAATAAAATTATACTTTAAAAGAGGGATTAGTGAAGGAAGGTTGAAAAATTAACTAGAGGTTGAATAATTAAATTCTAAAGAATTGTTAGATCAAAAAAACTAATCCTGGAAATAATAATTTTATTTTTAAAATGACAAAAATGAAACAACATATAATTTTAGTGATGTCAAGGATAATTAGCAGAAAATTGATTAAATGCTTATTATATGCTAAGTACTATGTAAATTATAACTAAGGGGATAGAAAAATAACAACAAAAGACAATCCCTACTCAAAAGCTATACTCTAATTGGGCAAGATGATACATAAAAAAAGAAATAGAAATAAAGAGAGAAGTGCCCAAAAGGGATCAAGGTAAATCAGCAGGGAATGAAGTAGTCTAGAGTAGACTGGAAAAGCAAGAAGCAGTATGTCTAGAACTTCTCATGCTATGATAGTTCTAGGCAAAAACTCATCAAACATTGAGTCAGCTCAAGATGTAGTGATTCTTTATGAAACAAAGCAGGAGAAAATTAGTATTTCTAAATACTTTCATCAAGTAAAGGAGAGAAAGAACAGATAAATGAATTGGACATATAACTAAAAACTACAAAATGAATAAATATTTAAATAACAATGAAATACTAAAATAGATACCCTGACAACCATAACATTAAAAGCAAAAAAAAAAAAAAAAAACTAGGGGCACAAAAAAAAAAAAAAAAAAAAAAGATTTAACCATTAACTAATTTGGTTTTTTTTTTTAAGAAAAAGCCAAATTACCAGTTCAAAAAAATGAAAAAGGAAAATTCATAACAAATGAAAAAGAAATAAAGAATAATACTAGAAAAATTTTTCCTAAAAATGTTTGTAGCAGCCCTTTTTGTAGTGGCTAGAAATCAAAACTGAATGGATGCCCATCAATTGGAGTATAGCTGAACAAATTATGATATATGAGTATTATAGAATATTATTGTTCTGTAAGAAACGATCAACAGGATGATTTCAGAGAGACCTGGAAATTCTTGCATGAACTAATGCTGAGTGAAATGAGCAGAACCAGGAGATCATTATACACAGCAACAAGACTATGTGATGATCAATTCTGATGGGCATGGCTCTCTTCAACAATAAGATGATTCAAACCAGCTCCAATAGTTCAATGATAAAGAAAGTCATATACACCCAGGGAGAGACCTGTGGGATCTGAGTGAATTCCCTCTATTATATCCCCAGGCTATTATAGAAGTGTTGTTTTGTTTTTACTATGTAAAAGGAATGAATTAAGCAAATTTTATTCTATTCTTTAGGAAGAAGAAAATAAGGGAAATAATATAAAGTGCCTTCAAGAAATGGTCTTTAAAACTGATATCTCAAACCATTTCAATATTTTATATAGTGCTCATACAGTAACTATTCAAAAAAAAAAAAAAACCCACACTTATCCAATGCAGCTCATGTAATTTGCTGCCAGAAATACATTGACCACTATATATTTTTCTGTACTGGTAATGTTTATAGAACTAGTGAATTGCTACCTTGTATGTCAGATGCTTTTAATGAAATCATATTCAATACATATATTATTATCCTCAAGTTTATTTTATATCACAAAAATAACTTTCATGTTGTATCACTCAAGTTTATTGTCTAGTTTACACTCTAGCTTCTTAGAATTAACCATTTTTATGTCTGCTTTCATGAAATCTTCTTTAAAACAAATAATGATCAACATGAATTGTAAATATACCTGCTTCAGTACAAACATTTCTCAGATCTGCACCATTAAGCCATCTGAGAGCTTCCCAATTATTTTATAATCTATTTCATAATGTTTTGTGATAGAACAGGTATAAATCATTTTATTGAATCTTGTATGTTTGTTAAGTAAATCAACATTTATTTTTCTATTTAATCTTCCTAAATTCAGCAAAACAGGATCTAATAGGTCTAGTCTGTTTGTAATCATGATCATTTTTATTCTGTGAAAAGTATCAAATATATTTATCTGATTTAGTGACTCCATTAGAGTTCTCTGAATTTCTCCATCAACTGAAATATTCATTGAATACTTAGAAAACAATGGTCACCAATTTCATCCATGAAAATGATGCATGGCTAGTGATCCCTGGCATAATTGAACACTTTTCTGATCAAATGGACACTTTTACCAACATATTTGTCTACAATGGAACTAGATATAACCTTTGAAAAATGAAATCCAGCTGGCTAGCAACAGCTCTTGCCAAAAGTGTTTTTTTCTTGTTTCTGGTAGACCTTTTGGAGTTATTATCCCTACACACTAGAATAACACAAAATTTATAAGGGATAATTCAATTCTCTGATTTATCAGCTAGCTCTACAAATTCAATGTTTAAGAAATATTCCCAGGGTCCTTATGAGATGTAATAAATCAGTGGATTTTTTTTTTTGGCAAATATCTTTGGCAGATATCAAGTACAGTCAAATCCAAAGAACTCTTGTCCCTGGCTTCAGATTAGTTTTGTCAAGATGACACTGACAACTCACAACATATCTTGGTCCATTTGTTGCTTTAACAATGAATTTTTCTTCTATTTTTTTTCTTTAGGAAATGCAACAATGTTCAACATTTTGTAAGGCCTTCAGATCATTTTCAGACTTTTCATATGGCTACATAAGATCTTTCAGTTCAGGGGCAGCTAGATGGTACAATGGATAGAGTACTAGTCCTGGAGTCAGGAGGATCAGAATTCAAATCTGACCTCATATAATACTGTGTGATCCTGAGCAAGTCACTTACGTCCAATTGCCTTTCAAAAATGAAAAAGATCTTTCAGTTGTTTTCTTAAATCTTTGAAGCATCTGTCAGTCTTGTGCTCAAGCAGCTTCTTATTGTAGTTCTCAAGAGCTATCTCTTGATACTCTATGTCAAAAAGACACCTTTCATCAGAGTTGCTGAAAATGTCCATCAAGTTATCAGGTCTTCAGAACATGGGAGGGGAGGGAGAGAGAAGGGTAGGGCACAAATGTTATCTTGACATCTACATCAGGGAGAACAAAAGCAGAAAAAGAAAACTATAAACTCACATGCCTAATGAACATTAATGCTAAAGAATTTAAATATAAGCAAAGAAGTTATAGCAACATTATCATAAAGATTACATATTATGAACAGGAGGTATTTAAATCAAGAATACAGGGTTGTTCAATATCAGGAAAATCATAAACATAATTAGCTATATTAATAATGAGAATAACAAAAATCACACTATTCTGTCAAACCCCATGGATAAAAAACTTTTGACAAAATATGGCACCCATTTCTGTTTCTTTTTTTTCCCCTAAGGCAATTGGGGTTAAGTGACTTGCCCAGGGTCACACAGCTAGGAAGTGTCTGAGACCAGATTTGAACTCAGGTCCTCCTGACTTCAGGGCTGGTGCTCTAACCATTGCGCCACCTAACTGCCCCCCATTTCTGTTTTTTAAAATGTTAGAAAACACAAGAATAAGTGAACCTTTATTTAAAATGGTAAATATTAGATATCTAAACTAGGAATTAGCATTATAAGTGACAATAAAAAACAAGAGTACTTTACAATAAAATCAGAGATAAAACAAGAATGTCCATTGTCCCCATTTCCATTTGACATAATATTAGAAATGCTAGCCATAACAATCAGACAAGAAAAAGAAATTGAAAGAATAGACATAAACAAAGAAGAATTTCTTTTTCTTTTTGCAAATGAGATGTGTACTTAGAGAATCCTAAGGAGTCAACTGAAATTAATTGAAATAAAAACTTCAGGAAAGTTGCAGATATAAAATAAATAAATCCACATAGATCACTAATATTTCTGTATAATAGCAATTAACTGAGCACAAAAATATGGAAAGAGAAATTCCATTGAAGATATCTATAGAATGTATAAAATACTTTGGAACAAACCTATGAAGATACAAACCAGGATTATGTTAATACAACTTTAAAGAATCCTTATAGAAATAAAGACCTTAATAACTAGAGAAATATTGGTAGCACAAGTCAATGGTAAATAATAACAATACTACCTAATATATTTATTCTGTGCCATATTAATCAAATTTCAAGAATTATTTCATTGGGGCAGCTAGATGGCACAGTGGTTAGAGCACCAGCCCTGAAGTCGGGAGGACCTGAGTTCAAATTTGGCCTCAGACACTTAATACTTCCTAGCTGTATGATCCTGGGCAAGTCACTTAACCCCAATTGCCTCAGCAAAAAATTAAGAAGAATTATTTTTATCAAACTAGGGAAAATAAAAACAAAATTAATTTGGAGAAACAAAAAGTCAAAGATCTCTTTTTTTGGTAAATTTTTTATTCATTTTAAACTTAAATACAAAATAAGAAAAGGGAGAGGGAAAGACATTTCCCTATACATAGCAGAACATAAGAAAAAATTCAATAGAAAACAATAAATTTCTAGAAATGGATAGAATTTTCATAAGTCCAAGGCTTTCCCTTTTTCTTCTTCTTCTTCTTCTCCTTCTTCTTCATCTTCTTTTTCTTCTTTTTCCTTCTTTTTTAGTCAAGGATCTCAAGAAAAAAATGGGAAAAAAAAAGCAGGAAGTAAAGGAGATTGGCAATATCATGTCTCAAGCTATATTCCAAAACATTTATAATGAAAACAATTTGGTGTTTGCTTAAAAAAAGTTAGAGAGATCAATCAGTGGAACAGATTAACTATGCAACATAGAGAAGTAAATATATCCAGAAGACAAACCCAAAGATCCAAGTTGTTGGGATAAGAACTCATTATTTTGCAAAAACTGCTGGAGAAATGGGACAGCAATCTGAAAGAAATCAGATTTAGAGCAATATTTCACACTAAATATTAAAGTAAGTTCCAAGTAGATCCATAGTCTAAATATAAAAGATAATATCATAAACAAATTAAAGGAACAGGAAACATATCACCTCTCCAATCTATGGATAAGGGAAGAATTCATGACCAAATAAGGGATAGAGAAATCATCGAAGATAAAATGACAATTTTGACACATAAAATTAAAGTCTTACATAAACAAATCCAATGCAGCTTAGAAGGAAAATATTTAGGGGGGGAACCTCAAAATTAGAAGAATAAAAGTAACTCCCAAATTGATAAATGATTGAAAAATATAAACAAACTTTTTTTTTTTTTACATTTCCCAAATCAGACTATTAGAAAACATTATATCTGGAAAAGACCTTAGAATTTACATCACCTAATGTTAGCATTTAAAAAGGATTTTAAAGCTTAGAAAATTGAATTTCAGAGATGAAAGGGACCTTAGATGTCATTTATTATAATCCCTTCATCTTACAAAGGAGAAAAGTAAGATTAAAATTGAATAAGAAACTTGCCAAAAAGTCAAGCTAAATTAGTCTATTTGCCTTTCATCACACATGACATTCAATTTCCTGTCTGTGTTCCTCTACAAAGGCAAATTCCTCATGCTTGGAACATACCATCTTCTTATCTTTGCCTTAGAAAATTCCTTGTTTTTTTCATCTCAGGTACCATCTCTTTTGTGAGGCCTTTCCTGACATCCCCCACCCAATAGCTGATATTCTCTTTATCTTTTATTTATGTATTTCCCTTTAATATTAGCTTTTATTTAATTACTTTGCATATATTTGTATTTGTTAAACTTATGTCATACCATATATTTTATATGTACTTGTGCTCTCTTTCCCCATTATAATGTAGTCATTTTGAATAAGGATTTTTCATGCTTTGTACTTTTTTCTAACTTATAATTAACATTTAATAAATACTTGTTGATTGATTGATTAGTTTGATGTTTATTTTGTTGCTATCTATATGTGTACATGTTACTTCTCCAGATAGAATTTAAGTTCTTCAAGGGACTGTTTTCATTTTTTTATCATAAAACACAGGGCTTGGCACATAGTAGGGGACTAAATAAATGCCTAATTGATTAACAGAAGACACAGGGATAGCACAGTGTCTTATACATAAATTCATTTAATAGAATTTAATTTAGGATATCAACAATTGATCAGAACCAGAAAGTACATTCGAGGTATCCCCTTCACCTAATGATTCTTGATTCCCTTTCAAACCAAATTTATTTCAGGATGGTGAGATGTTAGATAAGTTAGATAAAGGTCCTCCCAAGAGGAATATTTAGTTCCTAAAAGCTTCCTATAAGTTAGTGAGAAGAAAAAGTGTGAAAATAGATGTTTATTCATTTGGGATATGGTCTATGAATGAATTATAATGTTGCTGTTCTGTTAGAAAAGATAAACATGAATTCAGAGAAGTTTTGGGAGACTTGCATGAACTAAACAAAGCAGAACCAGGAAAACAAGATATAAATGATTACATCAGTGTAAATAGAAAGATCAGTAACCACAAAACAGGGGGAAATGAATGTTGCAAAATTATAAAGAATAAGTTTGGGGGGCAGCTAGGTAGCACAGTGGATAAAACACCAGCCCTGAAGTCAGGAGGACCTGAGTTCAAATGTGATCTCAGACACTTAACATTCCCTAGCTGTGTGACCCTGGGCAAGTCACTTAACCTCAATTGCCTCAACAAAAAAAAAAAGCAAAACAAACAAACAAATAAAAAACAATAGATATGAGAAATGAGATATGAGAAAGCCTCTCAACAAAGGAACAAAAAATGCTGATAACTACTGGAGTTTTCTCCCAATGTGTTGACATATTAATTTTTTCCCTTCTCTTATTTCATTTGTTCCCTTAAAAAGCTATTTCTTATAAGAGATGGCTTCCTGAGAGGGGGAAGGGATACAGGAAGAAATCAGAGCAATGTAAAAATGAAAGACAGCAATTTTAAAAATCTATTAAAGAGAAATAAAGAGCATGTGGGAAAGAACCTGTAGACTCTCCTGAAATTGCAAGCATTTTTCACAGTTCTTGCAATCATCAGGCTGGGGGTGGGATTGAACTGGAGAGGTTGGGAAGGCAGAGAAAATTCAGAGAAGGGGGCCTTATTTTATAAAACTGAAGAGCTAGTTTCAAGCTCAAGTACAAAGCAACACTGTACTCTGTGATGGGCACTAATGGACTCTCCAAGTGAGGCTAAAAACAAGATTGTGTCTTAAAAATACTTTGCATCTAATTAAAGTCTAACCCAGCTCCATTAAGGGCACACACAGTTACTCAGGTTTGAATCAAGAGCCACACCCCACCCGGAGACTCTCCATTAAGCCAGAACTCCCACTGGTGAGGGTGATAACATCAGAGGACCCCAGATCTGGGACAGATCCTTAGTGGCCAGGCAGTCTACCCACCCCCATCCTCCCAACCCCCAAAATGGCTGGATCTATTAGTACATCCTGACATTCACTGTCTCCTGTTCTGAGAGAGAACTGGAGGGAGGAAAAATACTTGTCATTTGTGCTATTTCTCTGCTGGATAAAAACCACCTTTTTTTCATTTCTATTGTACCCTCATTTACAAAGAACATATCTCACTGAAATAAAATATGTTCTTAATTCAGAGGATTATAAACAGGGCTCAACAGGATTTCAGAGGTCTTTTAGTCCTACTCCCTCATTTTACAACCAAAAAATCTGAGGTCTGAAAAGGTTAGAACTTATCCAAGGTCACACAGATAACAGCTTGCAGTCAGTCAGTCCATAAACATTTATTGAGTAGAAGAAGCTAGGTAGCATCATGAATAGAGTGCTAGGCCCACAACTTTGTGAGTTCAAATCCAGCCTCACTTATTAGCTATGTGACCCTAGATAAGATATTTCACCCTATTTGCTTCAGTTTCCTCATCAATAAAATGAGTTAGAGAAGGAAATAGCAAAACCATTCTAGTATTTTTTGCCAAGAAAACCCCAAATGGGATCATGAAGAGTTATACATGACTGAAATGACTGAATAACAACAAGAAGCACATCTAAGAGTTAGAGATAGAAAGAAATGAAAAAAGACAGTCCCTGTCATCACACTAATGGAGGAAGTCACCTAGGTGGATAGGAAGAGTATATGGAATATGAAATATGATGTCTGAAGCCAGGTGACATATGATAAGGTATCTGTGATGGGCCCCTTACTTAAATAGAAGATCTGGGAGGAGCTCTCTGATGTCCATTCGCCACCCTCTCCAATCAGAGGGAGAGAGGGTTCAATGGGACAAGGTATTGAAAAGGAGTGAGTTTCAGAGTAGATATGATCGTACAGAAAGATGAGTTTTTGGAGACATTGATAAGGATAGGACTTTAAACCTGAGATTTCTCCAACTCTCACTCTAAAGACACAGAACTGGAAGTGACTTGGCCACTTGCAGTGAATTTCAGAGCAAAGTTTCAAGCTCAAGTTTGATGATAAGCTGTAATATTTCTTAATACCATGTCATACACATGCTCAATACTATGGAGGATATAGAGAAGTGACTTCTGCCTTCAAAGATTGTATTTTCTATTGGTAGAACAGAATTAAAATGCATGAAACTGAAGGAGTATAGCTTCTAGGGGAGACAGCACTAGGGAAGGCCTCCCACCCCCATCCTTGGAGTACTATCATTCTGGCAATCTATCTGTCAATGATTGGAAAAGTCCTCTGCCCTAGGAATATAATAATATTTCTTCCCTTAGACTTTAGGGAAGATATACTAGTGATCTTGAGACTCTCTAACCTTAGAATACTATTGTTCTGACAATCTTGTCTGTCAATGATTCTAAAGTCTTCTGGTTTTAGGATAGTCCTAGATCTGGGGCTCAGTGATAACCCAAATTCCTGAAACCACTCCTCAGTTCTACCTCTAGGCCATAAAATCAGCATATCAATGACATGAAGAACTAGATAAAGGAGAAATAAATTTCTCCTTCTGGTTCTTTGCTAAATTCTTTTGGAATTTAGCCCACTTCAACAGTAAACTTTGCCCCTTGACTTGGATGTGGGTTCAAGTCTGAAAATTCTTTTTTTTTTTCTTTTTGCTGAGACAATTGGGGTTAAGTGACTTGCCCAGGGTCACACAGCCAGGGAATGTTAAGTGTCTGAGATCTGATTTGAACCCAGGTCCTCCTGACTTCAGGGCTGGTGCTCTATTCACTGCACCACCTAGCTGCCCCCTGAAAATTCTTTTGAGATATCTCGAGACACCAGTCTGTGACTCCCAACCTTTTGGGGTCCCTTCTGAACCTCAACAAAATCATAAGAAAACAAATACTAGCCTCTGAGATAAGAAATATAAATATAACTGGAACCCTAAAACAGGACAGATTCTTTGTAAGTGAGCAATTAATCAATCATCAACTAGCATATATTAAACACTGTGCTAGGCACTGTTCTAAGAGCTAAGAATGCAAAGACAAACATGAAATAGTCCCTGCCCTCAAGGTGTTTACATTCTATGGCAAGCAGGAGAAGGAAACAATAAGGACATAAATAATTGCATGCAAATATACCTTTTCTATGTGGAACAAAGCTCTAGAGTCAAATACTATTTAAACAGATTGCTAAGCAGACTTTGAGGTCAGATCAGTTTAAATCTAGCTTCATATATTTCTTAGCTGAGTGTTCTTATTCAAATTGCTTAATCTCTGTTTTCCTCACTTTCTCTATATATAAAATGGGGACAATAATAATAATAATATCTACATCCCAGGATTGTTGTGAGGTTAAAATAAAATTATATTTAAAAAATATTTTACAAATCTTAAAACCCTATGTAAATGTTACTTATTACAATTATTAAGCATGCTTAGTTTACACTTTGGAGAGATTAGGGTTCTAATCCCAGGTAATATATGCTGTTCAATTTTGGACAAGTCTAATTTTACCTCTGAGCCTCAGTTGTCTCACTTATGAAAAGGACAATGTCATATCTGCACATTTTCCTCACTAGATTGTTGTGAGGAAAATGATTTGTGAACTTTAAAGAGAAATATGTGCACATAGTCTTTGACCTCTGTGTTATTGTGGTTTAGTGTATCAGAACTTTCTTGGAATAAATAACAGTTGAAGAGAGCCTTAAAGGAATGATGTAGGTTTAGATGGAGAAGATGAAAGATGTCCACAGCCTAGGTTACATCATGCATACAAGTGAAAATGAGCAAGGTTTGTAGGAGAAACTGAAATAAGACAAGCCTGAATAGAGCAGAGGTTGTGTGGTAGGATATTGAAGTGTACAGGAAAGGGCATTGAAATGGGAATCAGAAGATTTCAGAATCCCATAGTCTAGATTCCAGTTCTTTTTGGCCTAGGCCAAAGTGTTCATTTTCTCTGAGCTTCCCTTTCCTCTTCTGAAAAAAAAAAAAAAAAAAAAAAAGGACAATAATGGTGTCATTGTCCAGTCCCCTGAGTAGATATGAGTAAAATATTTCATGAACTATAAAGTTCTATACAAAATGGATTTTGCTGTTATTCCTCCCAAACCAAGGGTAATCAAAATACTTTGCAACATATAAAGCATTTCAATGTTTATCTCATTGGATTCTCACAATGATCCTGTTAAGTAAATAGAGCAGAATTTATTCCTCTCAATTTACAAATGAGAAAACTGAAGGTCTGGTGTTGAAGTAAGACTTACCAAAAGTTCCACTATTACATAGCAACAGAGATGGGACTAAAGCCTAGCTACCCAATTCCTAGTTCAAGTGTACTTTCTATTCCATCATGGCATTCCTTTCCTAAGGGTAGTGTGCTCCAAACCTTAGAGCAGGGGTGCAGAGAGCCAGAATCTTTAACAAGATAGAAGGGGTGGGAGACATTAACTTGATGAAAATAATGTGACTGAAAATGGTGAATCATTCTGCCTTTGGAGAGATGGAGAAAACTGCAGGGAACAATTGTCCATGGCCACAAAACTGAAACCAGCCCTTGCTCAAACTTCTTAGCTATGTAGTATTTCTTGGCTATGGGGCGATTTCTCGGAGGAGGTTCTAACTTCTGATTCATATCTATCATCAAGCCCTCTAAACTTTTGTGGGACTTCACCTGAGACCAATGATACCACTGCTAGCAATTTCCTGGCCCCAAATTTAACTCTTTAAGAGATTGCACAGAGTGGCTATTTAGTTGCATTAAGAAAACAGCCTGGGATTGAAGGGACTAAACCTTGCAGAGAGGTGTTCTGTTCATCAAATCAGATTAGGAACCAAATTCAGTGAGAGATACATTGTGTCCACGGCATCTACCATAGCAACATCCTCAGACAAAGGGGAAGATATCAGTTGGATACAGCAAGAAGCTTGGTATATATTTATTTGTTCTATCAGTGTTCTTTTCCCTGGCTCTGTGCTGACCATTTCCACAGCTCCTGGCAGACATAACTAGTCGCAAGAGCACTTCCCACAGGGAACATCTGTTCCAGCTGACTCAAACCTTCAAAGAACCAAGGAAACACACAAAAGAAAAGGAAACCTCAATTCCCATCCTCAAAAAAGATTGCTTCCAAACCTCACCCTAATTTAAATTTTTCTACTCTGTACTTTTTCAAGCTGAAGTCAATTACTTTCTTTACTTTGTCAAATTGTGAATTTTACAAACACCAAATAAAATGAGCATTTCCATACATCAAGAACAGAAAGGATTCTTCATGAAATTATGTCCAATATATTTTTCTTGCTTTTACTTTTAGGCATATATTATATTTAATAGATAGCTTTCAAAGATGTCTTGCTCATTTGTGTTTTCTTTTCCTTCTTTCTCTTCTGTGCATTAAAAAAATGCTTCAATGACTCTTTTCATTTTTTTAAGTAGCCCTCCCACCATCATTGAAAAAAGGAAAGAAAAAGAAAATCTTTGCATCAAATAAGTATAGTCAAGCAAAAATTCCCATATAAGCCACATTTTAAAGATATATTCTTCACTCTTCTGACTCCAGAGTCAAGTGACATTTCCATGACTATGCAATGAGAAAGCCTGGAAAGGTTAAGGGTTCAAGATCCCATAACTAGGAAGCAGCCACGCTTGAGAGAGATGGATCCCTTAATTTCAAACCAATAAACCAGGGGTGAGGAATGTCCAGCCCACAGGTCATATAAGGCCCACAAAATAATTTGTTAAGGCAACTACAGGTGATGATGACCTGAAAACTAGATACAACAATTTCCCACTACTTGAGCTCTATAAGTTGATAATTTTGTATGGCCTGTGAATGATGTTATAAATATCCAAATGTTACAAATATTCCTAACTCCTGCAATAAATATTTTAAAAGCACATATAATAACTAAGATAGAGGTAGTTACAGTATGGCCAAAAAAGAGTTGGTCTCAAAATCTGGGAGACGAGTTCAAATCCTTTCTCTGACATTGACCAGCTGTTTGACCCTATGTGAGTAACTTACCTTTGAATTCTCTAGGAAACTGCCTAAGACTAAATTTGGTTGAGAAAGTAATACTCAACATTGGAGATTATGTTTCCTCACCAAGAGTCCTTATGCCAATGAAATTATAGATTTTGTCCCCCCAAAAAATATGTATAAGGAGTCATGACAGCTACTGTGTTTTAATAAAAAATAAGTCTCCTGACCAGGAGCTTATCTTTTTATGGTGGGATGGAGAAGGGAAAGGATATGGGATATAAGAAGGCAAATAAATGTAATATAATTTGAGGAAGTAGAGTTCTTAAACATGAGTCTTTATAAGATAATATATATTTGTAACAGATCCAGGTGATACAGTTGTGTTACTTTCTCTGGAAGCATTCAGCATAAAAAATAATAGGAGATTTTAAGCCTGGATGAGCCCCAGAGATAATATTTGACTAGTTACAATTGATCATATCATAAAAGGCAGCAGAAGATTCGAGGGTAAAGAAGAGTATAAAATGGAATTGATCAGCCATGGTGTCAAGACTGTGGAAGGAGGAAAATGAGGTAGTAGCAGGTATGCTGGACTGGGAGGAAGAGAGGGATGAGAGGTCATAGGGATGACAAAAATAGGTTTTCTCAAGAGTAGGACAAGGGAGATAGGAAACAATAGTAAATTATGATGAGAAAGAGGAATTTCACAAATTGAGATTATTGATAGCCAAGTTATGGGTGATAGTGAGATAAAGGGTATGATCATTGCTAAGGATGGTTAAAGTAAGAGGGAAGTATAAGGTAGGGTGATGAGGTGAGAGGACAGAGCACTTGAGAGGATATTAATGTGTGTATTAAAATCTCCAATTATAAGGATAGAAAAGGTAGGGAAATGACTTGTAACAATAATGATGCCCCAGATACTCGTTCCTGAGAGCTTGGGCAAATCACTTAATTTTTATAAACATCTCAGTTTCCTCATCTATAATATGATGACTGGATTTGAGAACTTCTTCTAGTGGATGTCTGCAACAGGGCATGTAGCAAGATGGCCAAAGGAGACAACTGGATAGTATTATGAAGCTTGGTCTAGAGCCAACTAGACATAGTGGGCTAGGGATGTTTGGATTAATTCTCTCACCAATCAAGATGTTTCAGTCAATCTTCTACACATGGAACTAGAAAGATCCCAGTATCCAATCTTGGAAATCCTGCAGAAGTTTTTAGTCCTTTTGACAACCTGAAGATAGAACTTTTTATGTATATGAGCCCCCTTCAGCACAGGCTCTCTACATTCATGACCATTCATGATTTTTTTTTTTTTTTTGGTTTTTGCTGGGGCAATTGAGGTTAAGTAACTTGCCCAGGGTCACACAGCTAGAGAATGTTAAGTGTCTGAGACCAGATTTGAACTCAGGTCCCCTATCCACTGCACCACCTAGCTGCCCTCATTCATGAAATTTTAATAGAACAAGTCTATGTGATTTAAAAAAAATTTTTTTTAATTGTATGGGAGTGAAGAGAGAAGAGTCACAAAGACAAAGAGTCACAAAGACAAACATGTAAAGAAGCAATAACACAAAGTAGAAACAACCCTGCATTTGGAGGCAGAGCACCAGTTCTGGAACTATTCCTGTGAACCATAGAAAAGTCCCTTTGCCGAATAAATGGGCTTTTCCTTAAAATGATCAGCAGCATCTATTTAAAATCATCAGCAAGCATCATATGTAATGGAGACAAACTAAAACCATTCCCCATAAAATCAGGAGTGAAACAAGGCTGCCCACTGTCACCATTACTATTTAATATTGTATTAGAAATATTAGCTTTAGCAATAAGAGAAGAAAAAGAGATAAAAGGAATCAGAGTAGGTAATGAAGAAACCAAATTATCACTCTTTGCAGATGACATGATGGTATACTTAGAGAACCCTAGAGACTCAACTAAAAAACTACTAGAAACAATTCACAACTTTAGCAAAGTTGCAGGATTCAAAATTAATCCACATAAATCATCAGCATTCTTATATATTACCAACAAAGTTCAGCAGCAGGAGATACAAAAAGAAATTCCATTCCAAATAGCAGATGATAGGATAAAATATTTGGGAATCTATCTGCCAAGGAAAAGTCAGAAACTATATGAACTAAATTACAAAACACTTTCCACACAAATAAAATCAGACCTAATCAATTGGAAAAATATTAAGTGCTCATGCGTAGGCAGAGCGAACATAATAAAAATGACAATACTACCCAAACTAATCTACTTATTTAGTGCCATACCAATCAAACTCCCAAGAAATTATTTTACAGATCTAGAAAAAATAGTAGCAAAGTTCATTTGGAAGAACAAAAGGTCAAAGATTTCAAGGGGATTAATGAAAAAAAAGGCAGATGAAGGTGGCCTTGCTGTACCAGATCTAAAACTATATTATAAAGCAGCGGTCATCAAAACCGTTTGGTACTGGCTAAGAAATAGAGCAGTCGATCAGTGGCACAGGATAGGATATCAGGACAATCTAGGCAATAACCTTAACAATTTAGTATTCGATAAACCCAAAGACCCCAGCTTTTGGGATAAATACTCACTATTTGGCAAAAACTGCTGGGAAAATTGGAAACTAGTGTGGAAGAAATTAGGGCTTGACCCATACCTAACACCACATACCAAGATAAGATCTAAATGGGTTCATGATCTAGATATAAAGAGGGACTTTGTAAGCAAGTTAGAGGAACATAATATAATTTATCTCTCAGACCTGTGGAGATGGAATAAATTTATGTCCAAAGAAGACCTGGAACTCCTAATTGAACACCAGATGGATAATTTTGATTATTTTAAGTTAAAAAGTTTCTGTACAAACAAAACAAATGCAGACAAGATTAGGAGGGAAGCATCAAATTGGGAAATCATCTTTACATTTAATGGTTCTGATAAAGGCCTCATTTCTAAAATTTATGGAGAATTGTCTCATATATATAAGAATTCAAGCCACTCTTCAATAGATAAGTGGTCAAGGGATATGAACAGACAATTTTCAGATGATGAAATTAAAACCATCTCTAGTCATATGAAAAGTTGCTCCAAATCACTATTGATCAGAGAAATGCAAATTAAGACAACTCTGAGATACCACTACACACCTGTCAGATTGGCTAAAATGACAGGAAAAGATAATGATGAATGTTGGAGGGGATGTGGGAAAACTGGGACACTGATACATTGTTGGTGGAACTGTGAACGGATCCAACCATTCTGGAGAGCAACTTGGAACTATGCCCAAAAAGTTGTCAAACTGTGCATACCCTTTGACCCAGCAGTGTTTCTACTGGGCCTATATCCCAAAGAGATCTTAGAGGAGGGAAAGGGCCCCACATGTGCAAGAATGTTTGTGGCAGCCCTTTTTGTGGTGGCTAGAAACTGGAAACTGAAGGGATGCCCATCAATTGGAGAGTGGCTGAATAAATTATGGTATATGAATGTTATGGAATATTATTGCTCTGTAAGAAACAACCAGCAGGACGATTTCAGAGAGGCCTGGAAAGACTTGCATGAACTGATGCTGAGTGAAACGAGCAGAACCAGGAGATCATCATACACAGCAACAACAGTATTACATGATGATCAATTCTGATGGACATGGCTCTCTGCAACAAAGAATTGTCTCAAACCAGTTCCAATTGTTCACTGAAGAAAACCATATACATCCAGAGAGAGGGAAATGAAATATGGACCACAACGTAACATTTTCATGATCTCTACTGACATTTGTTTGCATTGTGTTGCCTTTCTCTGATTCTTTTTTTTTTCTTGTAGATAGGATTTTTCTTGCATAACTTCTCAAGCATTTCAACATTATTAGCATGTAGTGGACTTCCTGCCATCTAGGGGAGGGGAGGGGACTGGGGGTAAAATTTGTAATGGAAAGCTTTGTAAAGATCAATGTTGGCGAACTACCCATACATATGTTATACAAATAAAAAGCTTTAATAAAAAAAATGTAAAAAAAAATAAAATAAAATAAAATAATAAAATAAAATTTAAAAAAAAAAAGAAAAAGAAAAGTCCCTTTGCCTCTTAAAAGGACTTCTGTACAAAAGAGGGTCTGGAACCAGCTGACTTCTGAGGTGATGTCTAGCTCTAACTTCCTTGGAATTAGAGTTTTCTTCAAGGTGACCTTAGAAAAAACCCTTTCATATTCCTTCCCAAATTCAGTGTCAACATGACCTTAATTTTTATATGCATATGAGCTTGTCTCCTTATCCTGAGAGACATTTTCATTTTTTACTAGTATGTGATTCACAGTCAATGTCATGCAGTCTACAAAGAAATCCTTCTTCCCTGAGAAGAAGAAACTATAGAGAGAAACAAGATGAGAGATAAAATAAGTTGTAGCACAATCTCATCTAAAAAATAAAACTAACATCCTGTGGGATCATACTCTGCTGAAGTTTTAAGTTTCCCCACATGGATTGTATAATGCTATATTGGGGCATAAAAATGAGAAATAATCGGGGCAGCTAGGTGGCGCAGTGGATAGAGCACCAGCCCTGAAGTCAGGAGGACCTGAGTTCAAATCTAGTATCAGACACTTAACATTCCCTAGCTGTGTGACCCTGGGCAAGTCACTTAACCCCAATTGCCTCAGCAAAAAGCAAAAAAAAAAAAAAAAAGAGAGAGAGAGAGAGAAATAATGAAGAGAAGGCTTCAAATTTACAATCCAAGGTATTAAAACAGCAGTGAATGAGAGAAGTAGGGCTGGGTTCCCTTGCTACCAAATCAGTCCAATAAATGTTTGTTACGCAGTTACTTTGTTCTAGGCTTTGAAGAGACACAGACAATCAATACAGTAAGATTACATTATACTTGGGGAATAAATATGTATATAAAGAAGTACTGTATAAGAATGGAGGAAAAGAGTACCAAATGGGGGATCAGGGTTAGAGGTGGCCCCTAACTGGAAATTGAAGGAAAGCAAGGTTTCCAACTGACAGATGAGGAGAATGGGAAATGATATGGGCAAATGCCTGAAGGTTAGTAATGAATTTGGGGGTTCAAGGAATAGCTACTAATGAAATTTCACTGGAACACAGTCCATTAAAGAGAGAGATAATCTCTTTTGATTCTCAACAAAAAGGGAAAATACCATGCTTTGATCCATATTGCTTCCATAGTTCTCTCTCTGGATGTGGATGGCATTTTCCATCCCAATTGAAATTGAAATTGCTTTGAATCACTGCATTGCAGTTGATCATTGCATAATTTTGTTATTACTGTGTACTATGTTCTCTTGGTTTTAAAGATGGAAGTGAGGAGGGAGAATATTCCAAGTGAGGGAACAGGTCTCTGGTAGATAGATGCCATATTGTGTAAGAAGGTCAATCTGACCAAATTGTAGAGTACATCAAGATGGAGGAAGAGAGTAATATGCAATAAGGCTCAAAAAGTAAGTTGGAGTTAGGTATTATAAATAGGTTCTTCTGGCATTACCCAAGAATGATCTATTCCACTTAAATAACTTTTCTGGATAATTGATGTTCATCCCTTCCACTACTGAATTAGAGTCATCTAGGTGGTGCAGAAGATAGAATATTGAGACTGGAATTAGAATAGATCTCCATTCTAATCTATAGTACACACTTACTAGCTGTGTGAATCTGGACAAGTTACTTTAGTTTTATCTGCCTCATTTTCCTTAACTGTAAAAGGGGAAAGGGGGTTGCTTGCTCAAGAAGTGGATAAAACCCTGGGTTTAGAATCAGGAAAACCATTTTTGTAGGTTTAAAGGGGAGGATAATAATAGTACCTCAGAGAGTTGTAACAATCACATGAGATAATATTTATAAAGTGCTTAGTTGTATCTGGAATATGGTAGGCAATTAATAAATGCTTATTCCCTTCCCTGTGTTAAAAATAATTAAACTATTTTTCATGGAAAATTTTCTAAAAAGGTATAATTTCACACATTCCTTTTCTTGTAAACAACACAATTTGACCTCTTTTCTTGATGACTCAGTTATAATTCTGAATATCTATGACTATTCTGGGCAGTAATCCAGTAGCAGCATCAGTGACTATTGAGATATGTATGATTGTTCGTCTCATCACTCAAGATCCCCAGACTATTATTGTTTTTTGAGTTCCTGTGACAGTCTTTTGTCATTCTTCTTTTTCCTCTGCTGTCAGCTGTCAGCTGAGGCAGATTTCGATTTGATATAAGGAAAGCCTTCCTAACAATTAGAGCTGTTTCAAAGTGGAATAAGCTATCTCTGGAAGTACTGAGTTCTTTTTAGTAGAAGTCATCAAAGAGAAGCTTCCAAATTGATTTTGCATATATGCACATGTGTGTATGTTCAAACACAATTCTTCCTAATGGATTGTAAGCTTTTTGAGGCCAGGCACTCTTTCAT
This sequence comes from Myrmecobius fasciatus, assembly GCA_023553655.1. NCBI lineage: Eukaryota > Metazoa > Chordata > Mammalia > Dasyuromorphia > Myrmecobiidae > Myrmecobius > Myrmecobius fasciatus. The sequence continues at coordinate 191,453 of JAJPUD010001678.1, read as the reverse complement.
TTTTGTCTTTGTCTTTGTGTGTTCAGCACTTATTCCAATGCCTAGAATAAAATAAATTCTTGTTGACTGAAGTCTTTCCTAATTCCCCCAATTGTTAGTGCCTCCCTATAAACCCATCTTATTTAACTGTTTTTTATTTATTTGTATTTATTCTCTTCTAACTGATGGCTTTAAGAAGCCATAGCATGAACAGCAGTTACACCCCAGTAAAGCATGTGGGCTAAACCAGGTTGAGGGTAAGCCAGAGATCTTGTTGAGTTAGGCAGGTATCTACCCTAAGCATGTAAAGACTTCCACTGACAGAATGGTCAGATGAGAAAAATTCAATAAATATTTGTGGACTCTAACAACCATGAAGGCAACTGAAGCAGGCACTGTGGAACATTTAGAGCTTCATCAGACATAAAAAATTTCAAGATCATCCTCTATGTCCTGGGCCACCATTATGCATTTGACTTTTGTCTTGCCTTGTCTTGTATGTGAGACTGATGTCTGTAGGCAACTCTGCCTCACTTCAATTAACTTACTAGTCAAGATAACACCCATGATATTACTGGTCCTCTTCAAAAATGAAAGACCAACAACAATGTTGACAATAACATTTATTCTGAAAAAATTTATATACGTCTTGTCTTCCCTGTTAGATCATAAGGTCAATTCAAGTAGGAATTGTTTCATTCTTTGTACATGTATTCCCAATCCTTGGTATAGTGACTGGCACATGGTACATATATGATAAATACTAACTGATTGATTGTTGAGTACATAGTAGAAGAGAATCTTGGACAAGTACAATTTAAATTGGATAGACTTTGGAAGCTTCTGAAAATTGAATTGAAGATTCTGAAAATTCTTTAACTCTTCTTTCCCTTGATCTATGTTTCTAGATCAAAAAGATGCTTCTTAACTATTCTTAATAACTTTATTCTTCAAAAAGAGGAGGAAGTTATGAGATTATTTTGAATTTAATTCTGAACAAACAATAACAACAAAAAGTTGTAATTAAAGTAGAAATGATGGGAACCTTGAGGGCAAGAAACCAGCCTCTCCATGAATTTGTAGGGTCTACACATATAATAGAGAAGGGGGGAGGGAGCTAATCACAGTTTTATGTGAATTCTTGATTTACAGAGAGTAGGTTTCAGAGGGTTCAGAGAAAGAATAGTTAGGATATCATGATCTAATATTCTACAGGGAAAGTTGGCTCAAGAATTTTAGGACTCCAAGAATTAGATTTTAAAGACAAAAACAGAAATTGTTCCAATTAGGAAGAAAAGAAACGCAATTGTCAATGTAAAGGAATCTGAAATGTATAAATTAAGTTTTTAAAATATATTTTTTCATAACTGTTTAAATATGATTGGTTTCCTCTGTAATCTTGTGTGTATTTTATATATTTTGAAACATTATTCTGAGAAGGGATTCATAGGATTTTATTTTAGCTTACTCATTCATTTATTCATTCATTCAATAAACATTTATTGAATACTACTTTGTTTAAGATACCATTTAGGCACTGGAGGAGATAGCAAAAATATCCTCAGAAGGATTAAGACATATGCACAAACAAGGGACTAGAAGATTTCACTAGAAAACCAAAGTCATCCAAGACACATAAGAAGAGACCTAAGAGACCTAGACTTAGACATCTCCCCTCCTCAAAAAATCCCTGTCTGCTGTATATTGGATTAGTTTTTAAAAGTAATATTATCTATATTTTATTGTATTTTTATTTTAGTAAATATTTACCAATTGTATTTTAATAGGGTTTGAATAACCCTCAGGTGTGTTGCAGACCACATATAGTCTGTGGTCTCATATTTGACAACTCTGGTCTAAAAAGACTGATATGGTTGAACAACTCATATCTTAGAAGGTCACATAGAAATGACAGAAGCAAAATCAGGTAATGGTACATGAATTCAAAAGAATGGCATAACTTTATAAGATTGAAGTCAGAAATGCTGAACCCCAAAATGATGGAGGCCCAGGATGCAGACTGAGGACAATAAAAGAAGCATCTTCAGCTATCTTGGGTATAGAAGAAGAATTAAAAAAGGGATAGGACATTACTAATGATCAGGGATAATGTTAATAATATAATGATAATAGTTGATAGCAGAAATGAAGTGCTACCCAACTTCTCTGAATGACCTTGGATCAGGAAAAAATAAATTGATAAGGTTAATAGGGAATCAAAATTCAAGATGTGGGAGGAGATTGTAAGAAAACATCTAGCAATACTCAATTAATTATTATCAGCCCAAATGAACTTCATCCCAGAGTACTAAAATAACAGGTAGGTATTCTTTGTTGATTAATCATTATGTCTCATTTTTTGATTGACATTAGAGAATTGGAGGAGGGGGCAGTGTGGTCTAGTAGAATGAATTTATTTTGGAATCCCTGACCTGTAAAAATGCCTTAAGGTCATAAAGCATCTCTAAGCTTTGACTTCTCTGCCAAATCTAAATCAATTGTTTTCCAAATTACCTCAGGATGAAAAAGCTCAAATGTCTTTAAATTTTCAAAAAAAATAAGAAAAGAAGGAATATGGAGCAAACTACAGCTCAGTAAATTAGCAAACTACATAAGCTAATGAGCTTGGCCTTGATTTCTGACTTAATTCTAGAACATATTATTAAAGGGACAGTTTGTGAGTATTTAGAAAAGTCAGTTAAAATCACAAAGAATGGGCATAGTTTCACATAGAATAAGTTATGCTAATAGTTATTTCTTTTTTTGACAGAATAAATAAACTGGTAAATTAGAAGAATGCTGTCAACATAGCATGCTTGGATGTCAGCAAAGAATTTGACAGATCTCTCATACTATTCTGGTGAAGTGAACAAGATGGAGGAATATCATAAGGAAGCAAAGATTTATTAAATGCCTACTATGTATCCTATATTAAATTATAAATATTACTTCATACCTCATACATGACATACCTCTCAGAGTGGCTAAGATGACAAGAAAAGATAATGATAATTGTTGGAGGGGATGTGGAGAATTGAGATACTAAATACATTGTTGGTGGAGTTGTGAAATGATCCAACCAATCTGGAGAGCAATTTGGAACTATGACCAAAGGACCATCAAACTGGGTATACCATTTAATCCATCAGGGTCTCTACTGGGTCTGTATCCCAAAGAGATCATAAAAAAGGGGAAAAAACCCACAAGTACAAAAATGTGTATACCAGTCCTTTTTGTAGAGGCAAGGGACTAGAAACTGAGTGGATAGCCATCTGTTGGGGAATGGCTGAACAAATTATGGTATATGAATATCATGGAATATAATTGTTCTGTAAGAAATTACCAACAGGATGATTTCAGAGAGGCCTGGAGAGACTTACATGAACTGATGCTAAGTGGAGTGAGTAGAAAACATTGTATACAGCAGCAAGATTATGTGATGATCAACTCTGATGGACTTGGCTCTTTTCAATAATGAGGAGATTCAGGCCAATTCCAATAGACTTACAATGGAAAGAGCCATCTGCATCCAGAGAGAGAACTATGAAGATTGAATGTGGATCAAAATAAAGTATTTTCACCTTTTTTTGTGGGGGTGTTGTTTGTTTGCTTGTTTTTCTTTCTTGTGTATTTTTTTTCCCTTTTGATTTGATTTTTCTTGTGCAACATGATAAATGTGGAAATGTGTTTAAAATAATTGCACACCTGCTTAACCTAGTACCAAGTAACCTAGATTACTTGCTGTCTAGGGGAGGGGGAATAGTTTGGAACATAAGGTTTTGCAAGGGTAAAGTTAAGAAGTATCTTTGCATATATTTTGAATAATAAAAAGTTATTAGAATTTTTTAAAGCAAATATTACCTCATTTGAATGACCAGAAGCTTAGAAGACAAGTGCTATTATTAGCTATGCTTTGTGACTGAGGTAATTGAAAGAGGCAGAGATTGTGACTTGCCCAGGAGTTACATAGCTAGAAAGTGTCTTAAGACAAGATTTGAACTCAGTTTTGTTGAGTCCAAATTCAGTGGTCTATTTACTGTGCCCCCTGACTACATCTATATATGGTAAATATTCGTACAATTAGATGGAATTGAGACAGATTAAATGGCTGGATCCAAGGAGCAGTCATTGACAAGTTGATATCATATGAAGAAGTTAGAAGCACCTCTTATGTCCATACCAGGCACACCCATTCAGAAAAAAAAAATGGGGTGATGGAGATGGGAAGGCAGGAGACATCTTCTTATAGTGGTAAAGTGAAAATTAAGGAGTTATTCATAATTTTGAAATGATTAAACAAATTATGGTCCATAAATGTTATGGAATATTATTGTGTTGTAAGAAATGATACAAAGGGATGCAGATAATCCTGGGTAGTTACCTAGATGAATTGATACAAAGTTAAATGAACAGAACCAGTAAAATGACTTACACAATGACAACAGCATTGTAATAACAAACAACTTTGAGAGACTTATTAATGACCAACCACAGTTCCAGAGGCATCACATGCTACCCACCTCCTAAGAGAGAGGTGATGGATACAAATTACAAAATAAGATATATTTTTGGGCATGGCTCATATCCAAGTACTTCCTGACTATGCATGTTTGTTATAAAGGTTTTGTTTTTCTTTTTTAAAAAAGTCAATTAAGGAGGGAGTGAGGGGAGAGAGAGGATGAGGGGGAGAAAGAGCAAAAAAATAATTTTAAAAATTAGATTTGGAAGAAAAATGACAAGCTAAATGTTCTGGCTTGGACTAGTCTCAGACAAATCTTATTTTATTTGTTTAGCCTTTGGATTTTGTGCCTTAATATTATTTTATGCAACCAGGTTTTCTTTGAATTGCTTCCCTCATCCTTCACTGACATGAAAAAGATGTCAGACCTGCTGTGCTTTGTAGTATGAGTTCACCAGGCCTTATGTTTTACATATGGGAAGCCTCAGTGAGGTTCTGAAGAAAGAGCCCATCTGAGCTCTCTTTCAGGACCACTGAAAGTCAGCAGAGGGTTCCTTTTTGTTCCACTCAGGCACTCAGAAACATCAAGTTTGAAACCCAGTGTTTGGATCTCTTAGCTTTGTTGCCATCACTGTTTTTTTTTTTCCCCCTGGGTTTTTTGGGTTGGGTTTTTTTTTTTTTTTTGCTAGCACTTGCTTAAGTCAGGAAAACGGCTTGTACCAACAATCAGGCAGAGAGAGGGAGAGGAAGAGAGCTCCAAGCCTTGGTGGGGGATCACCTAACTCTGCTGGTGCTCCTGTCATCACAATCATCTCTCTTCCTGCTGACACTGCCAGCAGAAGCCAAGAAAGGCTCCTTTAAAAAGTACCTGAGAATGAAGCGGTCTTGCCATTTTGGAAATAGTCAGATGGATGGGTGCAGGTCAGAAGGCCAGAGCTAAAGCTGTCTCTGGTTGTGGCTACTTGCAGTCACAAGGCTGTTAGTGGGCTCCTTTCCTGTGAGGCAATTCTTCTCATTGTCATAATGGAAACAGATCAATTCCCATCTTATTTGCACCATCAATAATCTCACACTCCTTTCACCAATGCATCTTTTGTTATATATGTGTAATGAGAGGATCACTTCCAGGCCTGGAAGGGATCTTAAATAATCAGATTTCACTAGCTGTGTGACTCTGGGCAAGTCACTTAACCCCAATTGCCTCAGCAAAAAAAAAAAAAAAAAAAAAAAAAAAAAAAAAAAAAATCAGATTTCACAGAGGCAACTGAGTCTCAGAAGTTAAATGACTAGTTTAAGGTCACATGGGAATATGTAATATAAGAAGGGTTAGAACTCAGATATTCTGATTGTAAATTCATTATTCCTTCCACTACCTCACACTGCCTTACCTAACTCCTGTTTCGTGACTTATCCTGCTCTCTCCCCACCAAAACCTCAAACTAATTCTGCTAGAATGTGAATGGGTATTTTCCCAGATACAAGATTTTTATTTTTAATAGAAGCCTTCTAGGGATATTACCTTATTTCAAAAGAGTGATACAAAATGAAATCAAAGGGATTTCAAGATCTAAGGCAATCTCAAGGGGGTGAGGCAAACAAGCCCTTTCTTACATTATTATAATACATCTGTTCACTATGATGTGAGACTTACCTCACTTGATAGGGTTGATATGCTCCCCAGGGCATGATTATTTTAGGCTCAGCAAATCAAATTTGTGATGCTCAGTTTGAGAAAAACTAATGTGGAATAAACCATAGAGAGTTAATATTGGGTATGATCCATGGTCCCAGAAAAAAATTGGAGAGATTTGAAATAAATAACTGGTCTATGGGAAAGAACAAAGGATTTTAAGACAGGAGAGAACTGGATTCAAATAACAATTCCTGCATTTACCAGCTGTGATCTTAAGTAGAATTAAATGAAAGTTTATAGTTAGGACCACAAAGGTGGATAAAATATGTAAAATTCTAATAGTCTATCACAAACTTATGTTGTATATGTAATGTTACCTGGGCCTTCACTGTTGCTAGGAAATCTTAGCACATCCCCATAATTAGCTCATTATCTCACCACAGCAGTTCATACAAACCTTTTCAACCTTCCTCAAGTATTCTAAGGCTTTCATTCTTTCCACCTTTTCAATTGAGAAACATTTTATTTTTAATGATACCTTTTTACTTTCCCAAATACATTTAAAGATAGTTTTCAACATTCACCTTTGCAAACTTTGTGTTACAAATTTTTTGCCTCCCTTTTCCCCATCCCCTCTCAGAGACACTAAGCAATCCACTGTAGGTTAAACATATGCAATTCTTCCAAACATATTTCCACATTTGTCATGCTACATAAGAAAAAATCAGATCAAAAGGGAAAAAAAGTGAGAAAGAGAAAACAAACAACAACAACAACAATAAAGTGAAAATACTATGCTTTGATCCACATTCAGTTGTCATAGTTCTCTCTTTGGATACATAAGGTTCTTTCTATCACAAATCTATTGTAATTGCCTTGAATGATTGCATTGCTGAAGAGCCAAGTCTATCACAGTTGATCATCACATAATCTTGTTGCTGTGTACAATGTTCTCTAGGTTCTATTTACTTCATTCAGCATCAGTTCATGTAAATATTTTCAAGCTTTTCTGAAATCAGCCTGCTAATTGTTTCTTATAGAACAATAATATTCCATAACATTCATATACCATAATTTATTCAGCCATTCCCCAACTGATGGGCATCTACTCAGTATCTAGTTCCTTGCCACTACAAAAAGGGTTGCTACAAACATTTTTGTATACGTGGGTCCTTTTCCCTTTTTTATGATCTCCTTTGGATACAGATCCAGTAGTGACGCTGCTGGATCAAAGGACATGCAGTTTGATAGCCCTTTGGACATAGTTCCAAATTGTTCTCCAGAATGGTTGGATCAGTTTACAATTCCACCAACAATGTATGTGTCCTAGTTTTTTTGTTTTTTTTGTTTTTTGTTTGTTTTTACATTCCCTCCAATATTTATCATTATCTTTTCCTACCATTCTAACCAATCTGGAAGATATAAATGGTACCTCAGAGTTATCCTAATATGCATTTCTCTAATCAATAGTGATTTAGACCATGTTTTCATGTGACTAGAAATGGCTTTAATTTCTTTATCTGAAAATTGTTCATAACCTTTGACCATTTATCAATTAGGGAATGGCTTGTATTATAAATTTGAGTCAGTTCTCTATATATTTTAGAAATGATGCTTTATCAAAAACACCAGATATAAAAATTTTTTCCCAGCTTTCTGCTTCCTTTCTAATCTTGGCTGCATTGATTTTGCTTGTACAAAATCTTTTTTTTATTAATACTTTTTATTTGCAAAACATATGTATGGGTAATTCTTCAATATTAACCCTTACAAAGCTTTCTGTTACAAATTTTTCCCCCCTACTCCCTACCCCTCCCCTAGATGGCAGGATATCCAATACATGTTAATTATGTTAAAATACTTAAGAAATAGAATATATGTATACTTATTTCCACACATCATTTTTTGTGCAGGAGAAATCATATCTACAAGAAAAAATAATCAGATAAAGGAAATACAATACAAGCAAACATCAATAGAGAGCATGAAAATGATATGTTGTGGTCCACATTTCACATCCCTCTCTCTGGGTGTATATGGCTTTCTTCACTGAACAATTGGAACTGGTTTGAAGCATTTCATTGTTGAAGAGAGTCATGTCCATCAGAATTGATCATCATATAGTATTGTTGTTGCTGTGAAAAATGATCTCCTGGTTCTGCTCACTTCACTAAGCATCAGTTCGTGGTACAAAACTTTTTTTTTAATTTAATGTAATCAAAAGTATCCATTTTGTATTTCATAATATCCTCGAGTTCTTTTTGGGCCATAAATTTCTCCCTTCTCCACTCCACAGATCTAAGAGGTAGACTATCCCTTGTTCTCCTAATTTGCTTATAGCATCACTCTTTATATCTAAATCAAGAACCCATTTTGACCTTATCTTGGTATAGGGTGTTAAGTATTGCTGAGAAACATATTTTAATGAAAAAAATGAATTGAAACAATTTGCTGAGAACTCCCTCTTCTCCCCTCCTATCCCATATCACATGGATTCCTTCTGTCACTATTTCCTCTTTCACCCCATGCCACTTGATGGAGTAGCCCTTCTCCTTGTCAACTGTTCTACATACACAAATGATCCTATTCCATCCTGTCTCCTCTAGCAAGTTGCCTGTTTCATAATTCCTGCACTGTTACTTACCTTAAATCTCTCAAAATCTATGGACTGCTTCCCTAGTTCTTCCAAACATGCCTATAGCTCCTTTATCCTCAAAAATCCTAATTTCATCCATCTATCCCACATCCAATCTGTTGTCAAGGTCTGCCAATTTCACCTTTGTAGCATCTCTTAAATATGTCTCTTTTTCTCTTCTGATACTGCCATCATCGTGATAAAGGCCCTTATCTCCTCACACATGGAGTCCTGCAATAGGCGACTGGTAGGTTTGCCTGCCACGATGCTCTCCCCATTCCAGTCTATTCTCCATTAAGTGGCCAACATGGTTTCTCTAAAATACTATGTCAACCACATAAGCCCCTATTCAATAAACTCTAATAGTTCCCCATCATCTTTAGGATCAAATATAAAATCCTCTGGCATTAAAAGCTCTTTGTAACCTAGCCTCGCTTCCCCTTCTAGTCTTCTTACATCTTAAACCTCATCAACACACACACAAACACACACACACACACACACATTTATTCTTTGATCTAGTGACACAGGCCTTTTTGCAGTTCCTCAAACAAAATACTTCATCTCTCAATTCTGGACATTTCCAGTGGATGTCTGGCTACCTTGGTTTCCTTCAAGTACCAGATAAGATCCTACCTTTTACAAGAAATCTTTACAAATCCCTCTTAACTCTAGTGCCTTCTCTATGTTGATTATTTCCTATTTATTCTGTGAATAACTTGTTTGTATATAGTTACTTGCATGTTACTTCCCTCATTAGATTGTGAATTCTTGAAAAGCAGGAACTATCTGCTTTGTCTGTATTCTTAACACATAGAATAGTGCCTATTATATAGTAGACAATTGAAAAATGTTTGACTGACTCATATACTCACACAAACACACACACACACACACACACAGAGAGAAGATTCATACTGGGGAGAAAAATAAAGAGAACTAATAGAATTTCAGAATTGGAATAGATTTCAGTGGCTATCTAGTTCAAGCCATACTTGAGCAAGCATTCTTTTCTTCTATATACATGACAAATCTTTACCCATCCTTTGTTTGAAGTCCTGTAATGAGAGATAACTTACTCCTTCCTGTGATTATCCATTCTATTTTGGGTGATGATTCTAATTATTATTTTTTTCCTCTTTCCTCCTTTTTTCCTTTTTTCCAACTCCTGTCCCCCCAGCATTCTCCTTTCCTCAATGAATTCAGTGCTTAATTCAATTTTCCTCTCATCTCAACTTTTGTACTTAAAATTCTTAGGGAATTTCAATATATGTATTGATACTCCCTCAAACCTCTAACTTTCCAGTTCCTTAGTCTACCTGATTCCTAGGACATTACTCCTTCATGCACCTCAATTACCCACAGAGATGGTCATATCTTTGATCTTGTATCACTTTTAAATCTTCTACTTTCATGGTCATGAACTCTGAAATTCCTTTGTCTAATCATAACATTTTATCATTTCATCTTTCTCTCTTACTTATAATGGCTAACCCTTTACTTTTTCCTTATAATAATCTCTAGTCTTTTCACTTCTTTCCCCTACACTAGCTTCTTTTCCCTTTCTTATCTCTACTCCTTGGTGAACCAATTCATCTCGATATTGTCCTTGCACTGAAGTCCCTTGATGATTTATCCTATCTCCATTCATATCTTGCCCCAATCCAACCTTAGATAGCTCCAAGTCTGTCACCTTTATGCCTCTTCACTTGTGCTGAATGAAGTGGGAGAAAATCACCAAACTGTTCTGACTGAATCCACGACAAATTTGTTTTATATAATCTCAATTGAGCCATCACTTTCTAATTAAGTAATATCCATACCATAACTATTCCAAGTCTTTTTATTTCTTCTCAAAGTTCCAATGGCACCCTCTCTTCCTATTAACTAAAGATCTGGACTCACAATTCATAGAAAAAACTGAGGCCATTTTGGAGAGCTCCCTCTTCTTATTTTCCTGATTTTCTATTATGATGATGCCTTCTGTCACTATGTTCTCCTTCAACCCATCTCACATGAAGAGATAGCTCTTCTCTTTGCCCACACAAAACACTCTACACATATAAGTGATCCAGTTCTATCCCATTTTCTTCAACAGATGTCCTTTCTATCACTCTCAATTTTTCACTAATCTTCTCTCTTTTTACTACTGGTTATGTCCTTGATGCCTACAAACTCATCCCTTTCCATTACAAAATGAAAACCAAACAAACAAAACCTAACCCTACTTGATCTGACTATATCTGCTGACTATTATTCTTATATCTTCCCTCCTCTTCCTGACTAAACTCCTTGAGAAGGAATCTACAATAGGTGTCTGCACTTATCCTTTTCTTCTCAACTCCATGCTGTGGGGTTTCCTATTTCATTCAATTGACACTCCTTTCTCAAGGTTACCAGTGGTCTCTTAATTGGTAAATCTAAGGAATTTGTATGAATCTTTGACTTTATCTGCAGATTTTGACACTGTGAATCAGCTTCTTTCTTCTGAATATTTTCTTTTTTTCTGGGCTTTTGTGACAATGTTCTCTAATGATTGTCCTACTTATCTGATGTATCTTTCTTAGTCTCTTCTGTCAAATCTTTCTCCAGGTCACACTAACTGTGGGGGCCCTCCAGGAATATGTCCTTTGTTCCATTCTTTTGCCTCTGTTTATTATCTTCCTTATTGATCTAATCATATAGAATGGGTTGATTATTTTCTCAATACAGATGATTCTCAGATTTATTTATTTGGTTGTAACCTCTCTCCTGACCTCCAATCTTGAACTATAAACTGTCTATTTGATATCTCAAATGGATCTCTCAGAGAAGTTTCAAACCCTATATGTCCAAAACAAAAGTCATTATCTTTCCCCCTAAAATCTCCCAATTTCCCTGCTACTATCCCAGGGCACCCCCATTCTTCTAATCACAAAGACTCCCAATCTTACTACCATTCTCAATTCCTTGTTTACACTCATCCCACATATGCAGTCTGTTACCAAGTCTATTTCCATATCACTCTTCCTCTATCTACTAACATAACTACCAATCTAGTGTATATCTTCAACATTTCACACCTGGACTATTTCAATAGCCTTCTTATTGGTCTCCCTGCTTCAAGCTCCTCCTCACTTTAGTCCATTCTCCATTCAGTTGCTACTGTGATCTTCCTAAAGTGCAGGACTAACCACATCACCCTTACTCAATAAACTTTATTACCTACAGGACCAAATGGAAAAATCTTCTATTTGTCTTTTAAAGTCCTTTACCACTTGATGTTTTCCCACCATTTCTATATTATACTTTGCTCCCCTCCCTGTATACTTTAATTAATTGACACTGGTTTTCTTGTTGTCCATCATACATGATACTCCTTCTTCTGACTACATGCCTTATCACTATCTGCATCCTTACCCCCAGTGCTCTATTTCCTCATCTCTGCTTCCTGGATTTCTTCAAGATTCATCTCAAATATTATCTTCTACAAGAGGTTCTTCCCAGATACTTCAACCCCCTCCAACTCCCAAATATTCCATATGTGCAAAATTATATATAAGCTCCTTGAGCACAGGAAGCCTGGTTCATACACTTGTTGACTGAATCCACAATTTGGTCCTAATTTTTCCTTCTAGACCTAAACAGATCAAGTCAAAGTCATCTTCTATTTCATAACTTTTCAATTTCTTGAGGATAGCTCTCAGGACAGCTCTCAAGTCATGTAAATTTTCTCTTTTCTAGGTAAGGAGAAGGCAATTCCTTGGTCCTTCACCCGAGGCCCATTACCAACTTTATTCCCCAGATACTCATGTTTATTAATGTCCTTCCCAAAGTGTTGTGTTTAGAATTAGATCTAATGTAGCTTGATCTGGTCTATTATTTCCTAATAATTCCTGGTTATTAATCCTCTGGATACATTCTAAGATTAAATTATTTCTTGGTTGTCAATTCATAAGTTTCATTTTTTAAACAAAAACTTTTTTTTATTAAAGCTTCTTATTTTTCAAAAACATATGCATGGACAATTCTTCAACATTAGCCCTTGCAAAACCCTGTGTTCTAATTTCCCTCCCTTCCCCCATGACCTCCCCTAAATGGCAAGTAGTCCAATATATGTTAAACATGGTAGAAATATATGTATACATATTTATACAATTATTGTGCCACACAAGAAAAAAGGAGAAGCAAAATAAAATGCAAGCAAACAACAACAAAAAGAATGAAAATACTATGTCGTGAACCACATTTACTTCCCATAATCTTCTCTCTGGGTGTAGATGGCTCTCTTCATCACTGAACAGTTGGAACTAGTTTGAATCATCTCATTGTTGAAGAGAACCATGTCTATCAGAATTGATCATCTTACAGTCTTGTTGCTGTGTACAATGATCTGGTTCTGCTCATTTCACTTAGCATCAGTTCATGTAAGTCTCTGAAATCATCCTGCTGGTCGCAAAAATATTTTTTTTGAGGTGCTATGCTAAGTATGGGGACACAAAACTGAATCACATACAAATAATCATAATACAGCATATAGGGTAAAAGGGAATGAGAGGCACAGAATGCTGTTCAGAGGAATTCAGAGGAAGGGGAAGTCATTTCTCATAGCAGGGGAGGACACTGGCACAAAGAGAGCTCATAGAAGAGGTAGCTTTGAAGCTGGGCCTTGAAAGACAGACAAGACTGACATGGGGTTTGGAGGGAGAGGAGAATGATAAGATTTACAGATTCATAGAATTTAGAGTTATAAAGAACTTAGAAATCATCTATTCAGGAATTCCCAATCATTCTGTTTGTTTTTTTTTTAATTCCCAGATCCCTTTGCTTCCAGTATAATTCTACATATTCACTCTTAACATAAAAGGAAATCAATTCTAGAGTTTATTATTCACAGGCACTTAAATAATACTAAAAAATTAAATTATTTCAATGGGAGAACTTTTCTTTCTAGAAAAAAAAAGTTTAAGGGTGGTTAGGGGAGTTTACTGAATTAATCCCTTCACCCCCACTTAGTTCTGATGCTTTTATCAGGTGGCAAAAGCTCTTAATGAATATATTAATCAGAGGTGTAAACTAGGTATGACTAAACCTAGATACTGCCATTTCATCAATCAAAGTCATTTCAACAAGACATGACAGGAAGTCTGTTCAGATTGGTTGAGGGATTAGTTATGCCCTGTAGGGCTTGATTAAAGCTGGCAAGCTAATTTGGAGCATATGGCAGGCTCTTTTGAGCCCTAACATACCCATACATTTTGTTCTATGTGTTTTCTAACCTTGAGACTATACTATATATTCTGTATGTGTTAGTTGGAGAATGATATAAATGTTTGGGGAATGTTTTATGCTAACTGTTCTTAGAATATTACTTAAGTAGATACCTCTTTCTAAAAACTAATTATGGAGGGGCAGCTAGATGGTGCAGTGGATAGAGCACCAGCCCTCAAGTTAGGAGAACCTGAGTTCAAATCTGGTCTCAGACACTTAACATTCCCTACCTGTGTGACCCTGGGCAAGTCACTTAACCTCAATTGCCTCAGCAAAAAACAAAACAACCTAAGTATGAAGAGAAGCATATTGGTAGAGAGGCTCATGACTTTATAGCCCAGTTTTTTAAATGGTGGTTCTTAACCCCATAAGTGTTTCATAACTGAACGTGGGGGTCATAAAATTATGATTTATTATCAGTAGTTTGATTTGTATATCTATTTTATATACATATATGCCCTGTGTTTACATAAAAATTTCTCAGGCAAAAAGGGTCATGAATGGAAAGAAAGATACCTCCCTAATCAATTAAGATTTGAATGCTGTTGGGAGATGTAGTGAGCCTCACTCTGAGGACTCAGTGTGCTCCTATATCAGTTGGGGAATGGCTGTACAAGTTGTAGTATATGGTTGTGCCAATTATTTCTAGAGGAAAAGATGAACATATGAGATAGATAATGGGCAATTATGTAGTGCATAGAACACTAGGCTTAGAATCAAGAAGACCTAAGTTCAAATCCAACCTAAAGCACTGTGTAATACTGGGTAAGTCACTTAACCCAGTTTGCCTTAGTTTCCTCCTCTGTACCAAGAGCTGGAGAGGGAAATGGCAAAACTATTCCAATATCTTTGACAAGAAAACCCCAAATGGGGTCACAAAGAACTGAATGAAACCGAAATGACTGAACAACAAAACAGTTAAGATGTTCTAGATACTAATTCCAAGGGCTGGAGGAGTTATCAGTCTCTCCTGCCCATCACTCTCTAAATTATTTATGTGGTTTAGAAAAAAAGCTATCCCTATGCTATTAAAATTAGAGAAAAAAAAAACCAACACACAATCCACAGATTTCTGACATGATTTATTAAAGCATATTAATTATAACAAGAAATGAATACTTTGATATCTTAGATGTACAACAAGCACTTAAGCTACAAAGGCCTCCCCAGCTGGTGCTTTTATGGATAGACGTGCACTCTCCTCTGGACTAATATCACTTTTGTTGCTCCAACAGCCTTCTCCAAACTGATACAAACCCAAGTATTTGTATAAAGATAGAATTCCAAGTTTTTGACAGTAATGATATTTGAGGCTAAACTGCTTGAGCATAGTGGAAAAGCTCCACTTTTAATGTCATTTTTAGCAGAAAGGTTCTCTGGTTCTCAGGTCTTCTTGAAGTTCTGAGAATGGTAAAATCCAGGTGGCAAATGCCTGAGTTTAAGAATGGCATTTTCTTTGTGCTAATTGGTCAGGGCACTTGTGTATAATCTTTCTGCACACTTGATTGGTATTTCAGACCATCTGGCCTAAGCTCATATTCAAGACTTTCAGAGGCTTTAGATGTAGATGCTTCTGGTTTAGGGGGGAAACCTAAAATAGACTGGTTCTTGTAAAATCCATAATATTGGAAAATGGCAGTTATTTTAGGATGTGGAGTTTTCTTGGTTTGCATGCTAATAAACATCCTAGGGATAACCTTGATAGAGGTTACTGTTATATTTGAATGAAGAGATGGGTACAGAACCTTTTGCAAGTTAGAAGAAAAATCTTTCTGCATTTTTGAGAAGCAAATTTGTGAGATTACAAGAGAAAATGCTGCTAAGAAAATAATAGTTGTTAGCTAATAGCAACTAGTGGTGAAGTATGGACTCTGGAAGACCTAAATTCAAATTTTGCTTCAGATACTTGTTAGTTGTGGAACTCTACACAAGTCAATTAATCTCTATCTTGATTTCCTCAATTGTAACATGGAAATAGCTATTCTACTACTACTGAGATATTTGCTTAAAAAAAAGAAAAGAAATGAAAAAGAAATCTTAGCATAGTGGTTGACACATAGTAGGTTCTATATAAATGCTTATTCCCTTCCCCATTTGTATAGAACTTTAAGTTTTGCAAAGTGCTTTACAAATATGACCTCATTTTATTTTCATGACAACGCTGGGAATTAAGTACTACTATTATCCCTATTATAGTTGAGGAAACTAAGGCAAAAAAGTTAAGTGATTTTTGAAGGCCATATAGCAAGTAAATGATTGAGGTTCGACCTGAACTCTGAACTTCCTGACTCCTGGTCCAACTCCTATCCACTACTTTTAACAAGTAAGCATGAAAGGATTGTAATAAAACAATACAAAAGTTTCTTTAATTTGGGAAAGGACACTCCCTGCCTCCACCCCCCCAATGGAGGCCAAACTTGCATTTTCAACACAGAGCAAAGTTGTAATTATAATAGTAATAAAAATTAAAATACTGGGTATGAGCCATCACTTAGCTGACCATTAATAGGGAGATCTTTAAATATCAGAAGCTCCTCATACCATGAGGTAGATCATAGCACCCAAACTAAGACACTGACTGATAAAGAAAAGCAACCCAGAGCAGTGACTTCATAATGGGTTGGCTGAACAGAATAAGTGAATTGTCATTCATGACTTGATATCAACCTGTAATAGATCTCTAGTAACGTCCATGGGCTGATTAACACTTTTATCAGTGACAGAGATGATATAGGCATCAATGATAAGATTCTCAAATTTTCAGATGTCTTAAATTGAGAGAGTTAATCAATATGGTTCCTGACAGAATTAGGCTGTGATATTTGCAGGAAACTAATAACATGAGAGTTAATAAGGATAAATGTTTTACATTTGAGTCAGAAGAATTAACTTTACAAAAATAAGATGATAAATTTGTCTGGTTAGCAATTCATATTTTAAAAAAACTAGAGGTTTTAGGAAATAGAAAGCTCAATATTATTCAACAATTACTATAGCTGCAAAAAGTCTATGCAATCTGACTACATTAAGAGAGACTATCAAGGACATAGTATCATTATTCTTAATCCTGATCAGACCATATCTGTAGTATTGTGTTAATTTCTGGTACCATGGTTTTGGGTGTACATCGCTAAGCCAGAGTTTCTGCAAGAAGATATCCAATATAGTGAAAGGCTTTGATATTATACCATATGAAAACTGACTGAAGAAACTGAGAATGCTCAGCTTGAAAAAGACTTATGGGATATAACAGTTAACTTCAAATATTTTAATGGAAGAAGATTGGACTTGTTTTGCTTAGTCCCAAAGGAAAGAATGAGGAGCAAGGCTGAATATTGCGAAGGTAATCCATAAAAAAAACAAACCAAAAAAAACCACTTTCCTAGTGACTAGAGATATCTAAAAGTTGAATTCGAGGGGGCTGATTCTCTCTTATTGAGAATCTTCTAACAACAACAACAAAAAAATGGTTGATTACTTGTTGGATACGTCATAGAGTAAATTCTTACTTAAGAAAGGGTTGGGCTAAGTTTATATTAAATCTCTCTTAAAGACTGTGATTCTGAAAATACACACTGAGCAGAGATGCCCTGGACCAAGACTGAAGCAGCCACAACCACAGTCATAATCTGCTAAGGACAGGTATCAATCCTTTTTTATTATTTATAGCTATATTCTTCTGTTCCATAGCTACAAGGGAAATAATACATTGGAAATAAAAGTAGTCCATGTAAACTAACTGATCACAGACTTTTCCAAATGCTTGGTTTGTGGCTTCTAAGAGCTTTATAGCCTCATAGGATTTAGTGCTGGAAAGGCCCCCTTAGAAATCATTTAGTCCAAGTTGCTCATTTCTAGATGAGGAACCCAAAGGCTCAGAGAGTTCAGGGGACTTGCTGAAGGCCAAAGATATATAGTTATCCTGTCTCCAGATTCAGTGATTTTTCCATTATACCACACTGATTTAGACTGAGTGACTTTATTGAATTTAATCATAGTGTTATAACTATTTGTCAAATAATACTTATTTAGGTACCTGAGTAAATTGTAAAGGGCTGAGAGCCTGGATTCTAATTTGGGGTCTGTAGTTATTCGACCCTGGGCAAATCACTTAATTCAGCAAATCAACAGCTACCTACTCTTTCCAAAGCTCTCTGCCATTAAGGATATAAAAATAAACTCAATCTTGGCTCTCTAGGAGCTCCCCCACTGTGGCAGGGGAGACACAACATGTACACAAGTGATTGGAATATATTGGCAAGCTACAAAGTCCTATGAGAGTTCAGAGAAGGGATCGAAGCCAGAGGGATTAGGGAAGATTTCATAGAAGTAGTAACATTTGATCGGCACCTTGAAGGACAAACTTAATCACATTCTTCTTTGTATTTCAGTTCTTTCTTGTATATTACTTTTTCTCCTCTACTAGACTGTTTGTAACCTCAAGAACAGCAGCTGCTACTTAATTCATCTTTATATCCTTCAGAGTGGATTTGAAGGTGACCTAGGGTCTTGAATATAATAGGTCTTTTAATGATTTAAAAATAAAAAACCCTGAATATCTATACACCAAAGGCTTTTCAGAAGGAAGGGAATTTAGTCTGAATTTCTCTTTAGCGACACAAGAATATAATTCTGAAGAGATATCTTATCTCATGGGGTGAAAATAGTACTAGATTGGCTTCACTGGCAATCTCGGTTAGAATCCTAACTCTGTCCCTTACAATGTGACCTTGGGCAACAACACCTTACCTCTCTGGCTTTCACTTTCTTATCTGTAAAATAAGGGCAAAAGTTTTTTAAAGTTTTGTGTGTGTGTGTGTGTGTGTGTGTTTTAGCAATTTGGTGAAGCCAATGGACCCCTTCTCAGAATATTTTAAAATTCATAAAATATAATATATATTATACTAGAAACCAATTACTTCGATATAGAGTTAACTATATACACGTGTGTATCTATAAAATATGTTTATATATGTATGTATGTGTAAACACATACATACATACATATATATGCATATATCTTCATGGACCCTAGGTTAAAAAATCCTGAGATGAGCTCTAATTTTCCTTGTAGTTCCATGTCCACAAAATTTAATCTTTTTTTTGGTCAAATAATAAACTCTGAATTTGAAACTATTCAGAAACCAAGGCACTTTTCTTTTGGTGGAAGTGGAAAAGGGTAATGTATGTATTTTGTACTCTCTGAAGAAGGCAAACCTATTTTTCGGAGTGACAAAAGACTCTGGAAAGGATCGGTTTTAAATCTGTCTTGACCATTTATTCCCACAAATGACTCATCCATTTCCTTTTTGGGAAGTGGAGAGAAAAGAAATTCATCTCCTGAAGACACTTTGCATGTCTCTTAAGGAAGGGGAGATGAGGTTGAGAAAGGGGTCAACTGAGCTAGCCAGCA
This sequence comes from Myrmecobius fasciatus, assembly GCA_023553655.1. NCBI lineage: Eukaryota > Metazoa > Chordata > Mammalia > Dasyuromorphia > Myrmecobiidae > Myrmecobius > Myrmecobius fasciatus. The sequence continues at coordinate 172,084 of JAJPUD010001678.1, read as the reverse complement.
AAATGAATAGAAAGCATCTTCCAACTGCCTCCAAGTCATCAAATTTATTCATAATGGTACATATATTAGTACACCTTAATATTCACAACAGGCCCGTGAACTAGGTCATGAAAGTATTATTAGATCCAATTTACAGGTTAGTAAAGGAAAGGATCATCCAACTGAACAAATTAATCTATGGGGTGCGTGTAAATACTGTCAGGAGTACAATTCACTCATTCACTCCATTCTGTCAAGCAGGCAAAACAAAACAAACAAAAAAACAAAAAAAAAAAAATTATCAAGCACCTACTAAGTGCAAGGCCCTTGGGGATGGAGTGAAAAATGAAAGTCCGTCTGATTTCTGGTACACCACGGTCTACCATCATTCTACTTCCCGAGTCTAACAATATAGTTAACATACAGCTCTAAGTTTTAAGCAGCTTTTTAAATAGCTTTTCTTATTGGATCTTATTGGACCCTGTGAAAGAGAAAATAGAACGATCTCCGATTTATAAATGAAGAAACTAGGCACAGGCAGATTGATTAGTCCAAGGGTCACGCCGCTAGCCCTGTGCGCTAGGATTTAAACCTAAGAGTTACAGATCCAAGTCCAGCCTGGGAATTAGGGATGCAAACCTTGAATCTGAGGAGGACGCTCTCCGCCCCAGAGAGCTCCCGCAGGGTGTTCCTTGCTTTCTAGACTCAAGGAACCCGCCCCTCGGCCAGTTCTCGAGGCCAGGCTGCTCAGGACTTCCTGCCTGCTGCAGAGGCTGGGGACGGGGGCGGGGCAGGGGCGGGGCAGGCGCGTACCAAGTGAGCCGGTGCTGCAGGAACCACCTCCCGGGTCGCCCCCCCAATCCTCTTCTTGGCCCCTGGCTACCTCCCTCCTCCCTCCTCCGAGGTCCTCCGGTGAGGAGTCGGAGGTAAGAAGGTTAGGGAGGGGAGAGGGAAGGTCCTTAAGGCGCACTTTGGTGGGAGGTGTCCAGCCCTGGTGCCTCCTCCATTCCGGCCCCGCCCTCGTAATAGAATCTGATCTGCGAAGGGTGGAGGCATGAATGACTGGCCAGTCCCAGGCTGGAGGGGCGGGTCACTGAGGGGTGATTTCTGCCTGTCCCTTCTTAGCTCCTAGTCCCCTGCCTCCTCTCCCTCCCGAGTCAGCGCCAAACTTCAGCGCAAAGTGTTCCATCTCTAGCCTTCTCCAGTCCTAGGTAGAAGCTTCTCTCCCCTATCCCCGCCCTCTCGGCCATCCCTCCCGCCCACCCTCTCCGCCCCCCAGCTGCCGCCTCCTCCTTCCCTTGCTCCCTCCCCTTTCCCCATGCGCCTCCACCTCGTTTCCTCTTTTCTCTCCGCCGGTTTCCTTTTGTTTTCCTCGGTGGCGATGAGCGCAGAGTTGGAGCGGTGGCTTGAGCGGGAGGGGGGCCAGCAGTGCTAGCCTGCTAGCTAGGCGCTCAGCGGACGCCGCCTCCACGTCGCCCTAGTAGGAGAGTCCCGGTGCAGCGATCAGTAATCGGGAGCCGGAGGCGGAGTAGGAGCGGGAGCCACAACTTGGGGGACCTGCTGCCTCTTGATAAGGATCCGGTAAGGAGCTGGAAGCAAAAGAGGGTGTGTGTGTGTGTGTGTGTGTGTGTGTGTGTGTGTGTGTGTGTGTGTGTGTGTGTGTGTGTATGCTACGCTGTTTCTGATTGTCTGCTACCCCCTGTCACTGGCCGAGGGGCATCTTTGAAGCTAGGAGTACCCATACCAAAATCAGTAAGTCAAAGGATCTGTCTCCCCACAGAGCGCATTTCTCTGCCTGGGAACCTCGCTAATTTACTCTGCATGAAACGTTGGGGACTGGAGTTATCTGCGTCTGTGCCTCATCCCAGTACTTGGAGATGAGCTTCCTGAGGACACAGAGGGTTTTTATCTGTGGAGAGCTGGGTTTAAAGTCAGAGGTTTAGGGTTTTAATTCCTCTAACACTAACTAGCCACGCGATCTTGGACTAGTCATTTCTCCTCTCTAGCCCTCAGTTTCCCCATCCAGAAAGTGAGGATTTGTGATTGGACAGTCTCTAATGAATTGAGTATTTTTCTCTGCTCCCGGTACCGGGCTCTGCTCCTAACTGGCATTTCATAGATGCTGGTGGAACAGAATTTTTTGGACGCCCCTCTCCGTATGACTCCTTTAGCCTGGCCTTACCCTACTGTTTTGTGCACTGTGCAGAGACTTGAGGAGATCCTTCTCCGAATCACCGTTTGCCTAAGGAACGAGACCAGGGAATCTGAGGTTGAAGCGCAGTTTGGTTGCTGAGTTTGTGCGTGCAGGTTCCCTCCCCTAACCTCCCAGCCTTGTGGGAATTTCCTTAGTAGTGGTGGTGAAAGGGACCGTGATCTTCGGGTGCTGCTCCTGATTCCTTGATGAGGAGGCGGTTTTCGGAGATGTTCTCCCTTGGTTTCCTTGAGATTTAAACGCAGCAGGTGGAGAACGATTTCAGATTTTGAATTCTCAGGCAAAGGGGAGGGGACGCTTGACTGCAGTTTATGGGTCTGGAGCTGCCACCTTGCATTCATATCCTTGCCTGCTGGAGACCAGCATCGATCCCTTGATCTCTCTGCAGCTGGGGGTGGGGATGAGGGAGTTTATCCCAGTTCTTTCTGCTTCCCTAGTCTTCTACTCCCCAGTGCTCCCATTTCGGTAGGATAGATCTCAACGCTAAACTTAACTGACCTTTGTTCATTATTTTCATTTTTTAAGCCTATTTTATTTTGCTTTATGGCAACTGGATAGTTCTGGGATTTTCATTTTGTTTTGTGTTTATTTGGTAGCTTCAGCCTTTTTAATTTAATGGGAGGACCCAGGATCTGGGAAACTTAAAGTCCTGGTTAATCTTTTACCTCCTAGTCTACTTTCAGCCTGGGCTTAAAACTGAGAAACTGTCCTCTCAAATTCTCAAATCTTAGCAATAGAGTCACAGCGTTGACTCTTCCTGGAGTTATGTACATCCCCTAGGTAGGTAAGCCATACTATCGAGGGTCTAGTGTGGTTTTTTAGGGGCTAAGTGGGGAAGAGGCTTCTGTCTCAAGGGCAAACTACTGTAATTCAAAAAGCCTTCTGGCTCGATAAATTCGAATGCTTTCAGGCTTGTGAAATATTTGAGACTTGCCGTGAGTGACTGTCAGTGGGACTGCGATTGTGCAACCTTGGTTACTGGACTCAGCCCTGCCTGAGCCCCTCTCAATTCAGCTTAGCCCCAGTTCTTAGTCACAGTTGAATGCCCTTCCTATTTCCTCCCATCCAGTATCAGAATCCTTGCCCTGCACAAAATGTTGGACAGAAAATTTCAACCTTCTTTCTGTGTTTAGTGATTTTTCATTACGAAAATCTCCCTAGTTAGGAATTGTCTTCTAGTCCACTCTTCATCCCTAAAGCAGAGGTCTGTCTCTCAGCTAACCAGGAAGGGGGGGGGGAGTTATATGACACCCCCTCATCACCCATGTCTTCCTATTTCTTTATGTATTTGTTTTAAATCTTCAACTTTGACACCTCCCACTCACAAAATTACACTCTGCTATGTGTGTATGCCTCAAACCATTACCAAGATTAGCTCTCTCCTCTCTCTCTCTTACACACATACATGGGCTCTTGCCAACTCTGCTTTACTGTTTCCTACTGTCACTGGAAAGTAAAGCTATGGTAACGATCTTCCTCAGCTTTGAGGTGTGCCTCTCTCCCTTGAGAATTCTTACCACCTGATGCTACCAGGAGACCTTCAGTGGTTTTCAGGGATAAGCTGTTAATCTCATTTCCACTGGCCCCTTCCCTGCCTTCATCCCAGCAATTTCAAGACTAATAGTAAAATATTAAGACACCAAATAAACCATGTTGGATCCAGAGAACAACAGACCTTATCTATATTTGAGACAGCTTCAAAATGATCTGTTTGTCATCCATGTCATAACAAATTGAAAACCAACAGCTTGGTTCTGCTAGAGTATCAGATTTGATTCCTGAGTCCTAAGTATCCTATAGTAAATGGTTTCAGGGAAGCTGGAATGCTTTGTGGCTTTTGAGCCTGAAAACAAAAATCTCTACTGTTAGCTTTGTGTAGTTTAACTTTGGAGTGGACTGAAAAGCTTAGACTGTAGGTGATAAATGTGAACCCAATCCTTGATCTTTCTTGTGAAACTGATGACAATGACACATTTAGAATTCAACTTATTTCTGATTTCTAAAATGATTTTGCATCCTTCTGGAGAAAATTGGTCTTGCATCTGTGAGTCTTCCTTTTCAAACCCATAATCAGATAATCAGATTCAATAATAATAAATTTTTAAAATTAACTTGTCTTTCACAGCACTGAAGACGACCAAGGTTTTTTTCTTGTTGAAACTAGGCTTTTGTTTCAAGCAAATCAGTATTTTGATTCCAGATCCATTTCTATTCAACTGTAGGCTCTCTTGGAAAAGAACACGTAATTATAGAGAGGCTTGGTGGTTTCAGTAGATAATGTACCAGATTGAAAATCCAGGGAGCTGTGTTCTATTCTTGGCTTTGCCACTGACTTGTGGTGTGACTTAGTGCCCCTTTCTACCAGTATTCTCTGTCTGAATCAATTTTTTTCCCTCTTTATAAAATAAGAAATCAACTTTGTTGTGAGAACATTCTAAGAATATATTGAGAGTTGGTCTGCTCTCTATATGAAAAAGAACAAGATGAATTCCTGTAAAACATTCATCAAACAAAGTTAGCCAGGACCCCACTCATTTTCAGCAAGATCTGCAGTGGTATGGTTTTAGTATAGTCCTTTTGAAATACTGTCATTTTGGTAGAGTTCGGTGCTCAAGTAGAAATATAAAAATCTAGAATATAAAGACTTAGGATTTCTGTTCGTGCTGGCAGGTATGGTTATATATATTTGCCTTGAAGTGAATTGAATATACTTATTGATCCAGATTTTTCTTTTGGTTTATGCAGACTGCATCAGGAAATGAGTTTCCTTGTTACTAGAAATGCTTAATCAGTAACTTTGTAAACCATTTGGTGAAGGTGAAAGTGTTTGTGGGGGATTGGAGATTTACCTGTAGGCAAGAGATGACCCCTAAACATAACTAAAAGGTCTAGTTGCAGTATGGTGGGAAAGAACACTGGATTGGCACTTAGCAGTCCTGGGTTCTAGTGACTTTGTCACTGATCCTTGTGACCTTAAATATATTACTTATAAATAAGTTATTGCAACTTTGAATAAGTCATTTCCTTTCACTAAACCTCTTTTTCCTCATATGAAAAATGGCTAGTTTGGATTAGATGATATGATTCTAGGTCCAAGACCCACTTTCCTTTCTTCCTCTTATTCCCTTTCCTCGAAGAGGCAGCTCTGTTTTCTCACAGTATGTCTTTCAGCAAGCCAGGTTATGAATGATTTAAGAAGTTGGGGAGACATCATTGTGGTGATATACTGAGCTTAGGTATGAACCAATGATGATGAAGAATCCTTGTAGAAAGATCCAGACTCCAACAGGTAAGATATACTTTAAACTACTTAAGTTACGTTAGAATGGCATGCTATTTGTATTGGAGCTGTTCACTCTGAGGCATACCTAAATTGTATGTGTTTGATTGTGGAAAAAACTTTAATTTCATGAGCTGCAAGTATAAACCTGATGTTTTTAAAATAATTTGTCAGTATTGTTTGATGTCATTTGTGTCTAGAAATTATGACGTAATGACTGTGGGCATATGTATTTTTAGGGACAAAACTTCATATCATCTACTAGGTTTGCCACATGTTCAGATGTATGTATTTATATCTTTGTGGATCTTCCACAAATCAATTTAACAAACATTTCTTAAACCTCTGATTTATATACAGAGACAGGCAGCATGGTATAATGGAAAGGATTTGGTGTTGGAGAACCTGGGTTCAAATTATGGCTTTGCCAATTGTACCTATGTGACTACTGGCAAGAGACACTCCCACCTATTTGGTCCTTAATTATTTCTTGTGCTTCTGAGAACACTATGAAAGAAACAAAACAACATAAACACTGACAACTAATGCACCAAGGGCTGGAATATGTATTTAGTCCAGGCAGAAATTGGCAGGTTTATACTTTGGTCTTTATGGCTGATCATTCTGTCTCTCTGTCTCTGTTTCTCTGTCTCTGTCTCTATGTCTTTCTATCTCTATCTCTGTCTCTGTCTGTCTCTGTCTCTGTCTGTCTCTCTGTGAATGTGTGTGCTTCTTTCTCTGTCTCTCTCCCTTCTTTATGTATATCTGTGTGAACATACACATATATATGTGTCTATACATAATGGTTCATATACATATAGATGTCTCTCTATATATAATGAGAAGTTGAAATAATTTTGACTCCCCCAATATCATATCATTAATTCTATTTTAAGTTTATAATAAACAATTGACTTTAATCTTAACTCTGTAGGATTATTAATTTTGAGAATATCCCTGAGAGGTAACTTTAGTTTAGTGAGGTGGTACAATGGAAAGAATCATTGGGATTGTGAAGCCAGAAGTACCTGAGTTCACATTTGATTTTTGGCTCTTTCTAGCTGTGTAACCTTGGGTAAATCACACCTTACCTTGTTTGCCTTGGTTTCCTTATCTATAAAATAAACTGGAGAAGGGAATGGCAAATTAGTAGCTTTGCCAATAAAACTTGAAATAGGGTCATGCCACAACTGAACATGCCATTCAGTTATGATAAGATAATAAACTGAACAAATGACTCCAATTTCTTTTTTAAATATTATTTTATTTTTATTTGTTCTCATTTACAGACAAAAAAATCTAATTTTTAACATTCATTAAAAAATTTTTGAGTTTTATATTTTCTTCTTTCTTCCTTGCCCCATCTTTGCAGAGGAAGAACAAGTGATTGAATGCGGATCAAAGCATGGTGTTTTTACCTTTTTGTTGTGTTCTTGTTGTTTGCTTGTTTTTTTTTCTCATGTTTTTTTTTTCTTTTTTGATCTGATTTTTCTTGTGCAGAATGACAAAATATGGAAATGTGTTTAGAAGAATTGCACAAGTTTAATCTATATTGGATTGCTTGCTTTGGGAGGGAAGGAAAGGGAGAAAAATTTGGAAAGGTTGCAAAGGTTAAGGTTGAAAACTCATTACATTATACATTGCATGTATAAAATACTATTAAAAATAAAAATAGATTATATATGTGCAGTCATATAAAACATTTTCATGTTAACCATTTGTAAAAGAAAACATGCAAAAAAACTCAAACTTTTTTTAAAAAAATTATGTTTTGATCTATATTCATACTCCATCAGTTCATTCTCTGGAGTTCTATAGCATTTTTCATCATGAGTCTTTTGGAATTGTCTTGGATCTTTGTATTGCTGAGAGTAGCTAAGTCATTTAGAGCTGATCATAATCAAATAATTGTTCCTGTATACAGTGGTCTCCTAGTTCTGCTCATTTTACCTCTTATCACTTTGTATAAATTTTCCAAGTTTTTCTGAAACTGTCCTGCTTATCATTTCTTTCTGCATTATAGTATTCCATCATAATCATACATCAAAACTCGTCCAGTCATTCTTCAATTGATGGGTGTCCTTTCAGTTTCTAATTCTTTGCTGTTGTAAAAAAGAGCTGCTATAAATATTTTTATGCATATAGGGCCTTTTCCTTTGATTTGTTTGGGATACAGACTGATTAAAGGATATGCGGTTTTATAGCCTTTTGAGCATAGTTCCACATTGCACTACAGAATAGTTGATCAGTCCACAACTCCATCAGTGGTTCATTCATGTTCCAGTTTTTCTACATCCCTTCTAACATCTGTGATTTTCTTTTTCTGTCATATTAGTCAATCTGATAGGTGTGTGGTGGTACTTCAATTGTTTTAATTTGCATTTTAGTCATGGGTGATTTAGAACATTTTCAAAAGTATCATAGCTTTGATTTCTTTGTATGAAAATTCCTTTCCATATCCTTTGACCATCTATCAGTTGGAGAGTAAATTACTATAATTTGACTCAGTTCTCTATACATTTGAGAAATAGAGTCTTTATCAGAGAAATGTGCTGGAAAAATAATCTCCCCAGTTTTCTACTTTCCTTACCATCTTGGCTACATTGGTTTTGTTTGTGCAAAGCCTTTTTTAATTTAATGTAATAAAAATTATTACCTCTGCATCCCATAATGCTATCTCTCTTATGTTTGTTCTCTAGGTGGCTAGATGATGAAGTTGATGGAATAATTAATGGTGGAGTCAGGAATATCTAAGTTCAAATCTGACCTCAGACATTTATTAACTAAGTAATCCTGGGCAAGTTATTTAACTTCTGTTTGCCCTATTTTTCTCATTTCTAAAATGGGAATAGTAATAGCATATATATCTCATGATTGTTAGGCTAAAATGCAATATTTGTAAAATGCTTTAAAAATCTTAAAGTTATACATAAATGGGGGCAGCTAGATGGCGCAGTGGATAGAGCACCAACCCTGAAGTCAGGAGGACTGAGTTCTAATCTGGTTTCAGACACTTAACATTCCCTATCTGTGTGACCCTGGACAAGTCACTTAAGCCCAATTGCCTCAGCAAAAAAAAAAAAAGTTATATATAAATGCCATTATTATTAATCCCTTCTGGGATTGTTGTGGGGATAAAATTAGACAGTATTTGTAAAATGCTTTGTTAACTTTAAGTACCATATAAAAGTTAGCCATCTTGATGATGATAATGTTGGTGTTTGTTGAGGGGTTTGGCTAGAAGAGATAACCAGAATGATAGAGGTAGGGAAGATAGAAATATCTTTCATAAGTTGTATAGCTGCCTTAGAACACACAGGTTTAATTTTCTCCTCCAAAATGCAATTTCTTAGTTGAAACTCCCTAGTCCAGATAATATGCTTACAAGGATTTATGGCACTGCTTACATGATAAAGTCTTCTTTAACCTGTGTGCAATAGTAATTAAGAAATACTCTATATGTCAAAATATACTACTGGCTTGAAGCTAATTAAACCCGACATTTGAAGGTAATCAGAGAATTTTCTAAAGCTGATGTGAAAGGAACAGATTTTCTCTACAGGATAAGGGAGCAAGTAGTGGAGAAAAGATACCTAATCTCATCAATGTGTCTCAATAGACATAATATGAGAGATACGTAAATCCAGAGAAGGTAAGATCCTTGATGGCCCCAATAGTTTTATTTATGTTCTGGTATCCCCAGTGTATTTAGTGCCATTCTGGAGAGGTACAAAGAATCATAGTTTTAGAATTGGAATATTCTCTAAATTTTCCACAATTGTCACTTCTTACTCTCCAGTCATATTCTATTTTATTAATATCCCATAGTTTATTCAGCCGTTCCCAATTTGAGGGATGTTGTTTTTGTTGAGTTCTTTCATTTGTGTCTGATTCTTGGTGACCCCATTTGGGATTTTTTTGACAAAGATACTGGAGTAGCTTGTCATTCCCTTCTTCAGCTCATTTTACAGATGAGGAAACTAAGGCAAACAGGGCTTATTTAAGGTCACATAGCTAGTGTCTAAGGCCAGATTTGATTCCAGGCTGTGTTGCATCCACAGTGTTACCTAGGTGAAAAGGATTGTAATATGGTTTTTTTTTTAAAAAAAAAAAAAGTTTTTTTAACTTGAGAATCAGGAGATCTGTATTTTGAGTCCCAGCTCTGAAATTTATTAGCTCTGTAATCATGAGAAACTCACTTAATCCCTATGTGCCTCAATTTCTTCATGTGTAAAGTAAGGTTTTGAACACTTATACAGCCTACTTTGAGTGGTTATTTTGTAATTTTAAATAAAAGAGAAATATATTATTAATAATAATGGTAATAATGCTCCATCACATTTTGTGTCTATTTTATCTTTCAAGAAAAAATATAAAGTTATACAGATGAGGAAACTGAAGTACTTAAGTGAAGTGACTTGTCTAATTTAGAGAGGCCTCTTCCTGAAGCTGTGTCCCAGTCAGGTAATCCTTTCACTAGACTTCCAATAAATTCTTTCCTTTCCAGTACCAAACTTTTCATTAGATTATTACAAAAATGAAAAAATGGTCCCGCCATGGTAGACTCTCAGAATTTGATCCTATTTTGCCTTAGGTCCTTGGGTAAGGGGACTCAACTCTTTATAATTTCTTTTAGAATTCAAATTTACTGTACTCTGAATCAGACTTTGAAGTAAAGTCATTATGTATCAAATCCTAATGACTGAAACTTGTAGAAAGCCAAAAGGGTATCCCAGAGATAGCTTTCATTTTGAACTTTGGAAAGCTGCCATTTTGTAATATAGGAAATTCAAAACACATTTGTGGGTATCTCTGTACTTTTGTCCTTAGAATCTCTCAAAGAGACATAGAGGAGTGATAATTCCAAATTTAGGTATGGAAATGGAATGAATATTCAAATGGGTCTCATTGTAATTCATCATCAGGAATTGAACAGTGCTCATTGTTATGGAATCTTTATTTCCCTCATTTTGGTGAATGGAGAGCAATTATCGAAATTGTTAAGCTTAGACTCTTTGGCTAATGTTACCCTCTCAGGGCTACTCTCAAAATTAATAATCCTACATAGAGTTAAGATTAAAGTCAATTGGGAGGTGTTTTAGGATTAAGGTTATTGAGAGGCCCATAGTTTTTCTTCCTCTGGGAGTGCTCAGGGTCTCTGCTTTCCTTTCTGTGCATGAGACTGCAGTTTCCAGAATAAGAATTGATCATTTTAATGGTGCTCAAGTCCTCCATTTTCCAATGTTGAGTCTTTTCTTTATTATGACTTTATGATCCATTTCTCTAGGAAATTTAGTATAGCATTTGCTGGGGCATTTTAATGTATTTTGTGTAGTGAAGGCTTGTTCAAGGATGAGTCATTTTCTTTCCCTGCCTTTCATTTTCTTCGATTGTAATTGCAAAGGGGTGGTCTGGATCTCTAAGGTCTCTTTTAGCTCTAAATCCTGTGATTCTAAGTCACATCCATGATGATTACATGGCACTTTTGCAGTCTTGGTAGATAATGATATAATAGCTCACATTTTTTGCAGTTGTTTAGGGTTTATAAGGGCATCTAGGTGGCACAATAGTGCACAGAGTACCAGACCTAAAGTCAGGAAGATTTATTTTCCTGAGTTCAAATCCAGCCTCAGACACTCACTAGCTGTGCAACTCTGAACAAACTTAACCCTGTTTACCTCAATTTCTCATTTGTAAAATGAGCTAGAGAAATAAATGACAAACACTATAATATCTTTGCCAAGAAAATCCCAAATGGGATCACCCAGAGTTGAGCGTGATTGAAATGACTGTACAACAACAGAGTTAAAAATTATTTTGGCACAATGATCTTGTGAAATATATAGTATAAGTATTATTCCAACTTTACAGAATGAATAAATTAATGTTCTGAGAAGGAAAATGATATATTTTTGATCACACAGGCATTAAATTACAAACTGGGATTCAAATTTAACACTTCCATAGTATCTGGAGCCAAAAGGACCTTAGAGATCATCTAACACAGCTTCCTCATTTTGACTTTGATGGATCTCTGCTCTCATGCCTGTGATAACAGCAATCTAGTGTTCATCCATTCATCTATCTATCTGAATGTCTGTCTGTTTATCTATAAAAGGACTTTTAGTTTTGCAAATGTTTTCCATTATTTGATCCTCACAACAATCTTGTGTGATAAGTACTTTTTATCAGCCCCATTTTGTAGATGAGAAAACTGAAGCTGAGAGGCTTTCCAATATGAGACAATTAGTCAATATATGGAGTAGTATTTGAACTCAGCTCTTCATGAATCTCAAGCCTGGCACACTACTTTCTCCAATTGTGCACATTCAACCCAGACACACCTCTTATTCTACATGACTCTCTCTTGTCAGCATCTTTCTAATATCTGGGGGTCTTTCCCTATACTAAGGATGCTAAATCTTTTTTTTTTTTTCTTTTTTCTTTTTTTTTGGTCATGGGTCTTTTCAATAGTCTAATGAAGCAAATGAATGTCTTGTCAGAATAGTAATTTTAATTAATTTTTTAAATGTTAAATTTTTCTTAGAAGTTGGTAAAAATAAAGATAAAGCTTTTTCTTTTCATAATAGCTTTTTATTTCTCAAAATTCATGCAAAGATAATTTTCAGCATTCACCCTTGCAAAACCTTGTGTTCCAAATTTTCTCCCTCCCTACTCTAGCCAGGCAAGTAATTCAAATATGTTAAACATGTGTAATTCTCTTAAACATATTTCCACATTTATCATGCTGTACAAGAAAAATCAGATCAAAAGTAAAAACATGAGAAAGAAAAAAAACAAGCAAGCAAACAACAACAAAAGATCAAAATATTATGTTGTAATCCACATTTACTCCCAATAGACCTCTCACTAGAATGAAGATAACTATCATAAATCTATTGGAATTGGGTTGAATCACTTCATTGTTGAAAAGAGCCAAGCCCACCACAGTTGATCATCACATAATCTTATTGATGCTGTGTAAAAATGTTCTCCTGGTTCTAATCATTTCACTTAGCATCAGTTGATATAAGTCTCTCCAGGCCTTTCTGAAAGGAGCCTGCTGCTCATTTCTTATAGAATAGTAATATTCCATTACATTCATATAACTAAAACTTATTTAGCCATTCCCCAACTGATGGGCATCCACTCAGTTTCCAGTTTCTTGCTATATTAAATGTGTAATTCTCCTAAATATATTTCCACATTTATCATGCTGCACAAGAAAAATCAAATCAAAAGGGAAAAAAAAAACACAAGAAAAACAAGCAAACAAACAATACTCCCACCAAAAAAAAAAAGAAAGAAAGAAAAGGTGAAAATACTATATTTTGATCCACATTCCATCACATGGATCCATGTGATTCCATCACATGGAATTGGCCTGAATCTCCTCATTATTGAAAAGAGCCAAGTTCATCAGAGTTGATCATCACATAATCTTGTTGTTGCTATGTACAACGTTTTCTACTGACTTCACTTAGCATCACTTCATGTAAGTCTCTCCAGGCTCTCTGAAATCATCCTGCTGTTTCTTATAGAACAATAATATTCCATAACATTTATATACCATAATTTATTCAGCCATTTCCCAACAGATGGCCATCCACTCACTTTCTAGTTCCTTCCCACTATAAAATGGACTGCTACACACATTTTTGCACATGTGGGTTTTTTTCCCTTTTTTTGTGATCTCTTTGGGATATGGGCTCAGTAGAGACATTGCTGGATCAAAGGATATACAGTTTGATAGCTCTTTGGGCATAGTTTCAAATTGCTCTCCAGAATGGTTGGATCAGTTCACAAGTCTACCAACAATGTATTAGTGTCCTAGTTTTCCCATGTGCCTTCCAGCAGTTATCATTATTTTTTCATGTCATCTTAGCCAATCTGAGAGGTATGAAGGGGTACCTCAGAGTTGTCTTAATTTGTATTTCTCTAATCAATAGTGACTTAGAGCATTTTTATGACTAGAAATAGTTTTAATTTCTTCATCTGAAAATTATCTATATTCTTTGACCATTTATCAATTGGAAATTAGCTTGTATTCTTATAAATTTGAGTCACTTCTCTATATATTTTAGAAATGAGGCCTTTATCAGAAAGAAACTTTGGATGTAATCCTCCCCCTTCCCCCCCATTTTATGCTTCCCTTCTAATTTTGGCTGCATTGGTTTTGTTTGTACAAAACCTTTTTAATTTAATATAATCAAAATTATCTATTTTGCATTCCATAATGTTCTCTAGTTCTTTGGCCATAATTCCTTCCTTCTTTGTAGATCTGAGAGGTGGACTATCTCTTCTCCTAATTTGCTTGTAGTGTCACCCTTTATGTCTAATGAACCCATTTTGACCTTATCTTGATATTGGGTGTTAGATGTTGGTCAATGCCTAGCTTTTGCCATGCTTTTCTAATTTTTCCAGCAACTTTGTCAAATAGTGAGTTCTTATCCCAGAAGCTGGAGTCTTTGGATTTATCAAACACTAAATTACTAAAGTCATTGACTATTGTGTCTTGTGGACCTAACCTATTCCACTGATCATTTACTCTATTTCTTAGCCAGTGCCAGATGATTTTGATGATCACTATAGCTTTTTTTCTTATTCACTTTCATAGACCCCTTGAAAAATTCTTATCAAAGAACTCCAGATTAAGAAACCATGCTCTTGGGGCAGCTAGATGGCACAGTGGATAGAGTACCAGCCCTGAAGTCAGGAGGACCTGAGTTCAAATCTGGTCTCAGACTTAACATTCCCTAGCTTTGTGACCCTGGGCAAGTCACTTAACCTCAATTGCCTAAGCAAAAAAAAAGAAACCCTGCTCTCGGTATTATTAGGAGCATATAAGCTGCATCAGTTATCCCTTATTCTTATTTTCTAGTTACATATTTCTCTGATATCCTTCATGACATTTGTGTTGTGCAATTCTAAATTGGTAGCTCACTTTCAGTGGCTAACATATATTTCTTCACTATTTTTATTAATTCCCCAATGCTTCATTTTTTTTGTAGATTCTGGTATCCAAACTTACAACCTTACCATATTGCTAAACAAAGTGACTTTAAAGAGATGGATTTTTGTTTGGTTATTGTCATGAAAAATATTCCCCTGTTTTCTAATATTATCTAGACTGTTGTCATCATTTTTATAAATTGATACATTTAGAACTACAAATCTCCTCATTTTACATATGAAGAAAATGAAGCTGAGAAAGAAATTTAAAGCCTCTCCACTGTAGTCACGAGGTAGTAAGTAGCAGAGCCAGGTTTTAAAAGCTAATTCTCTAATTCTAGAACTAATTAATCTTTCTTTTTCACTTCTTACTTCTGGGTTCACTTCAACAGTGATCAAGAGTTTCCCCCATTTATTTGTTCATTCCTGCATTTGTTTATTTACTTATTTATTTATTCATCCATCTATTTATTTACTCATTCATTCATTCATCTTTTTATTTACTTTTATAGATGAAGAAACTAAGGTCTGGAGAGGGTGATTCTGACTTTCCCAAATTCACAAGGGGAAGAGGCAGAAGAGCCTGGAAGTGAAACCAGGTCTTCTGACTTCAATTGCAGCATCCACCTCACTACACCATGCTGTCTCCTTCCAGGTTATCTAATTCAGAGTTCACTGTCTACCTACAGAAAGAAAGAAAAGACCCCTGAGACTCTCAGTCTTTGTTCTCTGCCCTTGCCAAAGAATTCCCCAATCACCCTCCTCAATATGGCTTATTAAAGATCTAATTGTTTAATAGGAAATTAATTGCTGTTAATATGACAACACTATGGGGTATTGTAATGTAAACTTTAGGATGGAAAGAATAGAAAGGCTAGACACCACTAAGCAGTCCTTTTTGTGCTTACTCTTTTCCTTCTCCATTACTTAAAAAAAAAGTCACATGACTTTTTAATTAACTTTTCAAGGCAAATCCTTAGCCAGAATAAAACGATAGTATTTGCCAAAGGGGAATAAATTGTAGTCATTTTTTTCCCCTTTCATATATATATTTAGAGAATTTTCTTGTTAGTTTTTACTTTTAATTATTTACTAAAACTTATTATTTATTATATATTGCATATTAATATACATAACCTGAAAACATTTTTAATTGCTTTTATTATATATGTATCGATGATACTAAAAGCTTATGAATTTGGAGTTCTACCTGTGAATAATAACTTTTTTTTTTGCTGTGACTCAGTTTCCTAATTTGTGAAATTTCAAGGATTTTATGATCTGTTTTAAAAAATACTAGTATAAATCTCATATTTAAACTCATATTTAGATCATTTGGTATGACAGACATTTAATACAGAAGCCTAAGTTGCCTGTGTATTTCAAGTGGAGAAAGATTCTTTTTTCCCTTTCTGAATTCTTTTCTGGTTATATTTTTCTAGGCCCTTTTTTGATGGTGGGAATGGGGGAAAGGGTAAGGGTAGAGCATCTAAAGAGAAAATTGTATTACCT
Organism: Myrmecobius fasciatus; assembly: GCA_023553655.1. Taxonomy (NCBI): domain Eukaryota; kingdom Metazoa; phylum Chordata; class Mammalia; order Dasyuromorphia; family Myrmecobiidae; genus Myrmecobius; species Myrmecobius fasciatus. Next base: position 156,149 of record JAJPUD010001678.1, on the reverse strand, counting down.
CTCAGACCTATGGAGATGGAATAAATTTATGTCCAAAGAAGAACTGGAACTCTTAATTGAAAACCAGATAGATAACTTTGACTATATTAAGTTAAAAAGTTTTTGTACAAACAAAACCAATGCAGTCAAGATTAGGAGGGAAGCAATAAACTGGGAAATCATCTTTACATTTAAGGGTTCTGATAAAGGTCTCATCTCTAAAATATATAGAGAATTGTCTCATATTTATAAAAATTCAAGCCATTCTGCAATCAATAAATTGTCAAAGGATATGAACAGACAGTGTTCAGAGGATGAAATTAAAACTATTTATAATCATATGAAAAGGTGCTCCAAATCACTATTGATCAGAGAAATGCAAATTAAGACAACCCTGAGGTACCACTACACACCTGTCAGATTGGCTAAAATGACAGGAAAAGTTAATGATGAATGTTGGAGGGGATATGGGAGGGCTGGGACACTGATGCATTGTTGGTGGAGCTGTGAATGGATACAGCCATTCTGGAGAGCAATTTGGAGCTATGCTCAAAAAGTTATCAAACTGTGCATACCCTTTGACCCAGCAGCATTTCTATTGGGCTTATATCCCAAAGAAATTATAAAGGAAGGAAAGGGCCCCACATGTGCAAGAATGTTTGTGGCAGCCCTTTTTGTAGTGGCTAGAAACTGGAAATTGAATAGATGCCCTTCAATTGGAGAATGGTTGAATAAATTATGGTATATGAATATTATGGAATATTATTGTTCTGTAAGAAATGACCAGCAGGACAATTTCAGAGAGGCCTGGAGAGACTTGTATGAACTGATGCTGAGTGAAATGAGCAGAACCAGGAGATCATTATACACGGCAACAACAATACTATATGATGATCAATTCTGATGGACATGGCTCTCTTCAACAATGAAATGTTTCAAACCACCTCCAATTGTTCCCTGAAGAAAGCCATATGCACCCAGAGAGAGGGATGTGAAATGTGGACCACAACATAACATTCTCATACTCCTTGATTGATGTTTGCTTACATTGTGTTTCCTTTATCTGATATGTCTTTTGTGTAGATAAGATTTTTCTTGCACAACAATAAGTTTGGAAACAGGTATAGATATATTCGATTTGCCAATATTTTAACATAATTAACATGTAGTGGATATCCTGCCATCTAGGGGAGGGGTGAGGAGTTGGGGGGAAAAATTTGCAACAGAAAGCTATGTAAGGGTTAATGTTGAAGAATTACCCACACATGTTATACAAATAAAATAAAAAAAAAAATTTAAAAAAAAGAAAGAAAATTCTAGCTAAAATAGTAGCTTTAATTAAAAAAAAAAAAATAGCCATGATGGCTTACAGATCTTTGTGGACCTTAGTAAAAAAGATCACTATTCACATTCTATTAAAAAGATAAGATTTGACCTTGAGCAATTATCTTAAGCCATTTTACCTTCCTTTCTTTATGTTTCAAATAGTTTGAACTAGATGAAATTGAATATTTAAAACTGGATCCCCTCCATCCTTTAGTTTTGTATACATTTTTCCAAATCAATTTCCAACGTAATGTTTTTCCTCTCATTGTTTGTGGGTTTTTTTTTTTTTTTTTTTGCCAATCCTTTTTACAGAATCTAATTGTCAATATAATTTTCATGTGTATTTCTAACTTATCTTATCCCGAGATTCCTTATTCCGAGATTCACTGTCACCTCTTTTTTCTTTTTGACTTTTTTTCTCATTTGATTACTTCTTAATTTTTTTAGTATGGAAAGTACCAATTTTACTTTATCTTAAGGAAATTCTTGCTTTGTTTCTGATCTATTCTTAGTCTTGATTCAGTTGATTTCTCTTTAAATATATTAAGATTACTTCTATCAATTGATAATGTTCTGTTTTTGCTTTCCCCCATATTGTTGAAGCTCATCTTTGCCAGGAGACAGCTTGATTAAAATTAAAACTTTCCCTTAAACTAGCTAAGTCAGGACAAGTTATTTAACTTTTCTGAATCTCAGTTTCTTAAAGTATTAATTGGGAATAATAATATTTAGGCTAGGTCCTTCTTGGGAAATGAACTGAGGGAAATTCTTTGTATATATTCAACTACTATTGGAGTGTGCATGGTTACTCCTGGTTTTCTTATTCATTCTTTGATTTTAAAACGTTTCTTTCAAGCATTTCTGGCAATTTTGTTTCTTTTCAATTTTTCTCTTACTGTTTTTTTGTTTTGTTTTGTTTTGTGTTGTGTTTGGCATGGAGTGATGGTGGGGGATGGATTTTGAAGATATTTATTCCCTCCTTACTTCTCATTCTGCCATAGGGTAGAGAATAGGCAGGGTCAGAAAAACTGTTCATTTCCTGATTCTGTCTACTTCTTATGACCATGGGCAAGTCATGTAATCTCTCTAGGTTTTAGTTTCCTCATCAGTAAAATGAGGCAACCTCTCTGTCTTTTCTGACCCCTAATTTCTGAACTTGCAATTTTATAGTTTCTTCATACAGGGTTGTGTGTATGTTTGTGTTCCCCATTAGACTGCAAGCACCTGGAAGGCAGGGAGTGATTTATTTTGTTTGTTTTTGGGTTCCCAGCACTTAGTATAGTGCCTACCACATAGCAGATACTTAATAAACATTGAACTGACTGGTGCCACTTAATTTCTTTTGTCCTTCTGTGCCCCTACTTATATATAATGAGTGATATCCAACAATTTAGAAAGATGTTATTGTATGCTTTTCTCATTTGATCTGCAAACAGACATAGTCTGGGTAGGTGATTTTAGTTCCACATTCCAGATAAGAAAATAAGCTGATATGATAAATAATTTGCTCAATCGCATTGGTTCTGAAAGGAAGAACTAGGACTAGAAGTCAAGCTTTCTGACTCTTTATTTAGTTCAGTGTTATTTCCAAGGGGCTAGAAGATTTGTAGAATATAGATTCTGAAGCTTTTTTGTGTCAAGGACCTCTTAGCCCATTCTTAATGATATTTTAGAATATACAAAATAAAATGATTGGATTGCAAAGGAAACAAATTACATTGAAATATTATCATCATCATTTTTAAAAATAAGTTCATAGATTAAGATTAAGAAACCCTGCTCTGTACTGGTTTTGATGTCAGAGAGCCAGAATTAGTGTGCTTTCTATTGGTTATTGTGATCATGGGCAAATCATGAGTCTCAGTTTCCTTTAAAAAAAAAATAGATATTATGATACTTTTATTATCTCACAGTATTATTGTGAAGATGAAATAATGGATATAAGGTATTTCTTACCTTCAAGACTCACAAAATATTATACAAATATTATGTAATATGCAAATTATTAAATTTCACAGTATATTATTATCTTTTCTAGGGACTCATGAGCACTAATTCACTCTTTTTACTATGAAATCAAATAGAAGAGTGATGCATTTATTTCGACTAGATTTGAAAGAAAGTTTGTTGTTAAATTGACTTCACAAATGAACCTCATAAGTGAGCTACATTCATGTAGTGGTATCATTAAGGGGACATTTAGGATACATAGATAAAGGTTTTCTTAATAGAAGCATAGAGCTAAACCCAAAGGAGGAAGCAAAGAAAATAACTGAGCAATTTGCATGATTTGGCTAGTTGATGATTGGTATTTTTTAGCTACATTATTCAAATACTGTCTATTCACTCACAAGGTAGTCTGGTATAAGAATAGAAAGAGCACTGGACTTGGTACCAATAGAACAGATTCAATGCAGGCTCTGCTGCTTTCTGGCTATATGATTCTCCCAGTATTAATGTTTCCTATCTAGGTAACCATGTGCAAATTACTTCATCTCCCTGGACCTTATCTTATAAATGAGGGGGTCGGACTAGACGGCCTTTGAATTCCCTTCCAGATCTAGATCTATGAAACTATGATGCTGTGGGCACTTATTAGTTTATAAAATGATAGGGTATTTTTTTTTACCTCTTATCTAATAAGATAATAGTGCACTTTATATTCTTAATTTGCCATAGAAATGTGAGTTGTTTCTGTTATTCATAATGATAGAGGGGTCAATTTCCAGATTCCTTATCATTCTAGAAGGTACACTTGGGAAGGAGCCCTTTCTTCAATTTTTTACCTTCCTCAGCTTAGCACAGTGCTTTGTATGAAACAGGCAGTTACTTTGCTTGAATTGAGCAAGATACCTTTGAGAATCCTAGTGCCTATTAACTAAGAGGGGTAAATAAATTTTCCTGATTCCAGACCTAGCACTCTATCCACTGTGCCATCCAGCTGTCACAACCTTTTTTGATTTTAAAATAGCATATCTCTCCTTCAGACACTATCAATGGACAATTAGTTAAGTCCTGAGTTGAACTAGAATAGAATGGGCTGGGGTTGCCTGTAAGAAATTGTTAAATTCTTTTAATTGTTCTAAATTACTACTTAAACCAATCTCCCATTTTTTTGATCTGGATGATGACAAGGAATACTAATATGATTTGCCAATGTATCTAAGCTACAGTTTAATTTAAAAATTACTATTCAAGTCAACATTTATTAAAATACGATCAGCAAGACCCTGTACTTTATATTATAAACTTGACAGTCAGCAAAAACAGTCAAATGAGCATTTAAGAATAAAAATCTTAACACCAGAAGTTTTGACATTAACAGGAAAGGACTGAACAAATTAATTCAAAAATTCAGGTATTCTAGCTGTTCCTCTTTGGGGATGCCAATTTGCTGAATTTCCCTAATCCCTGAACATTGAAGTACCTGAGATGATAAATAACAATAATATGATAAATTTTAAAAGCTCAACCACACTGCTATTGATAGGAAGAACTGAGACTAGAAGCCAGGCTTTCTGATTCTTATTTAGTTCAGTGTTATTTTCATGGGGCTAGAAAATTTCTAGAACATGGAGTTCTGAAACTTTTTTGTATCAAGGACCCCTTTGCTCATCACAATGATATTTTAGAACATATAAAATAAAGTGATTGGATCACAAAGGAAACAAATTATGTTGAAATGCTATTATCAACATTTTTTAAAACAAGTTCTATATAAATTCTGTATTCACGCAAAAGAATTTGATCTAAACAGAGGAAAAACCAAGTGGATGAAGAATGCCTAGTGTGAAGTGTTGGGTGGACAACCTTTTGAGTTTGTTCAGTTGTTTTTTAGTCGCGTCTGACTCTTGGTGACCCTATTTGAGGTTTTCATGGCAAAGATATTGAAGTGTTTTGCCATTTCCAACTCATTTTAGTGCTGAGAAAATTTGAGGCAAACAGGGTTTAATGATTTGCCCAAGGTCACACAGCTAGTAGTGTCTGGGGCCAGATTTGAACTCTGGAAGAAAAGTCTTTCTGATTCCAAACCTGACCCTCTATGGACTGTGCCCTCTAGCTGCTGAACTATTGAGTAAGAGAACATTTATCTCTTTCAGATGCTGCCAGTGGATATTGAGTTAAATCCTAAATTGAACTAGAGTAGGAGAATGGGCGGGGTCCCTTTGAGAAATTGCTCAATTCTTTTAATGATTCTAAATTGATACTTGAACCAACATCTCATCTTTTTAAAAAAAAATTTTATTAAAACTTTCTATATTCAAAACATATACATAGATAATTTTCAGCATTCACCTTTGCAAAATCTTGGTGTTCCAAATTTTTTCCCTCCCTTTCCCCACCTCCTCCCCTAGAGGGCAAGTAATCAAATAGATCTTAAATATATACATTTCTTCTAAACGTATTTCTATAATTATCATGTTGCACAAGAAAAATTTGATCAAAAAGGAAAAAAAATGAAAAAGAAAGCAAAATGCAAACAAACAACAACAACAAAAGGGTAAAAATACTATGTTGTGATCCACACTCTGTTCCTACAATCCTCTTTCTGGTTGCAGATGGCTCTCTTTATCACAAGATCATTGGAACTGGCCTCAATTATCTCATTATTGAAAGAGCCAAGTCCTTCAGAATTGATCATTGTATAATCTTGTTATTGCCATATACAATGATCTCCTGTTCTAATCACTTAATTTAGCACCAGTTCATATAAGTCTCTCCAGGCTTCTGTGAAATCATCCTGCTGATTGTTTCTTATAGAACAATAATGTTCCCTAACATTTATATACCATAACTTATTTAGCCATCCTCCAACTGATGAGCATCCACTCAGTTGCCAGTTTTTTGCCACTATAAAAAGGGCTGCCAGAAACATTTTTGCATATAATCTCATCTTTTTCATAGCCAGTTTCCTCTGGTTATATTGTATGACTTTGAGTCAAGCCAAATTAACAGATGAAAAACAAGCAACAAAATTGCATTTGTTTTGTATCTTTCTTTCAGGTCTTTGGAAGTCTAACTATATTATCCTATATTTTATTTTCCAGTACCTGAACCAGTAGTTTAATGATTAACCTCTTTTTGCTTCTAAAGGTTCTGCCTAGGGGGCAGCTAGGTGGTGCAGTGGATAGAACACCAGCCATGAAGTCAGGAGGACCTGAGTTCAAATGTGGTCTGAGACGCTTAACATTTCCTAGCTATGTGATCCTGGGCAAGTCACTTAACCCCAATTGCCTCAGCAAAAAGTAAAGGTTCTGCCTAAAAAAAACCCAGCTAAGGTTCCTTTGGAATTAACACATGAATTGATTGTATGCAAATGTGCCATTGAAGCCCGACTTTTAAATACACTTTAGTCTCTAACCTTGTTTACACTATTAATTTGCTTAGCCAGTCTCTTTTATAAATCCATTTAACAGTAAACTTTAAACCCTCTGGTCCTTTACCTACCTGTTCCAAATTGGTAGTCAATCAGATAGATATTATTTCATTGCCTTATATATAAAAGAAGACCTTGCTAATCCATTTTGCATGTAAGGAACTTTAACCTTGAGAGAAGCCTCAGAGGAAACAGGCCAGCTGTCTTCAAGTATATGAAAGGCTGTCCTGGAAATGGGATTAGACTTTTTCTACTAGGCCCCAAATAGCAGAGCTGGAAGCAGGGGGTGAAAATTAAATATATATGGCTCTTAATAAGTGCTTGTTGAAATGTGAATGTTTTTAGTCTTTGGAAATGTTTTTGGCTACTGATATTCTTTGGCAGAAAAAATGGTAGAATTGGGAACTTCCCAGATCTTCTTCAGGTCCTGGTAAATAGAAAACCTATCTTGGAATATGGCTTCAGTTTTTATTTCTGATAAATACTGCCTGTCAGTCAGTCGAACATTTATTAATTTCCTACTATATGCCAGACATTGGGGATACAAAAAGAGGCAAAAGGAGGCACAAGAAGGTTACAAGCTAATGAGGGCAATGAGAGGTAAACACAAATATACTAACAAACTACATACAGTATAAATAGGAAATAAAAGAGAAAGCTGGGCAAGTTACTTAAACCTCTCAGTGTCCCTGGAAATTCTATTAGAGTATAATTTACAGAGTATTTTCTACTTTGCATTTATAGAAAGAATTTCTGTTACTGGGAGTTCCTTAGCAGCCTTGAAATCAATGGTCCAGATGAGAAAGGAAGAAGAGAGAGGGGTTGTGTGTGTTTGGGGTGGGGGAAGGCTCTTTTATTTGGTGCAAAAGAAAGAGGATTTAATCCTGGATCTAGAAGACTCTGCTCTTACCTAGCTGCATAACCCAGAAAGGGTAGTTAATTGGTCTTCTTTAGGTTTTATTTTCCCCCTGGGGGGAATATTTTGTTAGACTCCTTTAAGATCTGAAGTTCTTTTAGAGGAGCTATATTTGAATTCCAGCTTTGCCACTTACCCTTGTGATTTTAGGCAAATCGCTCCACCTTTGGGGGCCTCAGTGTTTTCATCTGTTAAGTTAGAAGGTCTTAGTAAATGACATCTCATTCCCCCTCCTGCTCTAAGCCAATAAATATCAAATATTTATTGTGTTTCAGATACTTTGCTTTTGTGGATGGAGCAGGGGGAAAGGAGGAGTGATGGGACAGAGAGTGTCCTATTTAGCAGTGTAAACCAGTGACATAGCCAAACTAACCAAGTCAACAAATATTTATTAAGTGCTTACTATGTACCAAGAATTGTGTCAAGGTCTGGGGATACAAAGAAAAGCAAAACAGTCCCTGGCCTCAAGGAACCCCTATCCTAATAGGGAACAAAGCATGTGCATGATGCACCTGCATACACACATTTGTGCATATATGCATGTGTGTAATTGAGGGGGAACAGAAAAAATGATAAAAATTAGTGTAAAGGGGAAGTCTAGGCAAAATGCTATGAATTATTTAAGAAATCACTTGGTGGGGAAGATCTGGTGTTCAGGAAAGGTTTCTCTCTTTTTTTTTCTTCAACTATATTATTTATTTTTTAACATTCATTTTAAAAATATTTTGAGTTCCAAATTCTCTCCTTTTCTCCTGCCCCTTCACCCATTAAGAAGGGAAGAAATGTGATATCAATTATAGATGTGAAATCATGTGAAACATTTCCATTATTAGCCATGTTGCAAGAAAAAACAAGGCAAATAAAATGAAAAAAGTTGTTTTAATCTGCATTTAGACTCCATTACTTCTTTCTCTGGAAGTAGGTAATTTTTTTCATAATAAGTCCTTCAGAATAGTCTTCCCTTTATTGTATTGCTGAGAGTAAATAAGTCATTCACAATTGATCATTACACAGTATGGTTGTTACTATGTCCTGGCTCTGCTCACTTCTCTTTGTGTCAGTTCATATAAGTTTTCCTAGGTATTTCTAGAAGCATCCAGTTTGTCATTTCTTATAGCAAAACTCTCTATTTCCTGTGCTAACTTTGGCCTAACAATCAACATCAAGAAAACAGAAGTTTTCCACCAGGCAGCATTACATGGTCCTTATGTAGAACAATTGGTTACAGCAAACTGAATGCTGTGGAAAAGTTCACTTAATTTGAAAGTATACTTTCTAGGGAAGTATACATAGATAGATGATGAGGTTGATACCGGAGCTAGCTTAGTGTTTGTGAGGCTCTGAAGTAAAGTCTGGGAAAGAAGAGATTTTAAACTGCCTATTGAACTGAATAGAGCTATTGTGCTGCCTTTATTGTATGCCTGTAAAACTGGTGCCATGCCAGGAGATAGAATCTTTTCCATTTGAATTGTCTTCGGAGGATTTTGAATATCACCAGGCAAAAGGAGGTGCCAGAGACTGAGATCCTTTCTGAAGCTGAACTGCCAAGTATTCAAACTCTATTGCAGAAAGTGCAACTTCAGTAGACTGGCCATGTTTTGTTTTGTTTTGTTTTCGTTCTTTTAGCTTTTTATTTTCAAAACATATGTAAGGATAATTTTTCACCATTGACCCTTGCAAAACCTTGTATTCCAATTTCCCCCTCTTCTCCTCATCCCCTCTCCTAGATGTCAAGTAATCCAATTAAACATGTTAAAAAAATATATGTGAATCCAATATAGGCATACATATTTATACAATTATCTTGTTGCACAAGAAAAAATCAGATCAAAAAAGAAAAAAATGAGAAAAAAGTCAAAATCAAACAACAACAAAAGAAGTGAAAATGCTATGTTGTGATCCACACTCAGTTCCCACAGTCCTTTCTCTGGGTGTAGATTGGCCACATTTTTTAAATGCCAAATATATATTTACTTAAAAGACTTTTATTGAAAATTCACACAAGGCAAACATTCATGGAAGTCAGGGGAAGTGATGGAAGTACTGCATCAAGGGTCTCTCTGAAGAATTTTGGAATTGATTGTAAGACATAGAAGACCTTGGCACAGGACTGTCCGTGGCATGTCTGCATCAAAGAAGATGCTGTACTGTATGAGTAAAGCAGAATTGCAGTAGTTCAAAAGAAATGTGGGATGTGTAAATTCAGTGACATCTCCACTCCAAATATTCATATGGACTGTTTTTGCCCTTCAAGCTCATATTAGTCTGATCAGCTAAAGTTGGACACATTGTACTTTGTTGGGGTTTTTTTTTTTTTTTTGGATAACATTTTTAGTATATTTTGTTTTTTTCCTGAATAGTATTTTATTTTTTCCAAATACATGTAATGATAGCTTTTAGCATAATTCTTTGTTCCAAATCTCCCTTCCCTTCTCTTCCCTCCTTCCTTTCCAAGATGGCAAGCACTGTGATATAGGTTACAATTATTTTGAACATATTTCCATATTAGTCATGTTGTGAGAGCAAAAAGAGAAGAAAAGAGAAAAAAAATTAAAAAAGGAATTGTACTTTGATATGCATTCAGTTTTCATAGTTTTCCTCTGGCTGAAAATGGCAATTTCTATCCCAAATCTATTTGTATTGTCTTGGATCACTGCATTGCTGAGAAGAGCTAAGTGTATCATTGATGATTGTCACATAATCTTGATTTTACTATGTGCAGTAATCTCTTGGTTTTGATTACTTTACTCAACATTAGTTCATTTTTTCCAGGTTTTTCTGAAATAAGCCTGCTCATCATTTCTTATAGAGTAATAGTATTTAATTGCATTCATATATCATAAAATATTTAGCCATTCCAAAATTGATGGACATCCATTCAGTTTCCAATCCCTTGCCACCACAAGAGCTGCTACAAAAGTTCTTTGCATATGTGGATCCTTTTCACTCTTTTATGAATCTTTGGGATACAGACTTAGTAGTGGCATGGATGGATAGAATGATATGCATAGTTTTATAGACCTTTGGGTGGACATAGTTCCAAATTGCTCTCCAGAGCAACTCCACCAACAATGCATTAGTGTCCCAGTTTTCACACATAACCTCCAAAATTTTTTTTGTTATTTTTTCCTGTCTTCTTTGCTAATCTGGAATGTATGAAATGGAATTTCAGAGTTGTCTTAGTTTTAATTTCTCTAATCAGTACTGGTTTGGAGCATTTTTTCATTTGACTAGAAATGGCTTTTATTCTCTTCATCTGGAAATTGTTCATATCCTTTGACCATTTATCAATTGAGGGGTGACTTGTATTTTTTTTTAAGATTTTTATTTTCAAAACATATGAATGCATAATTTTTCAACATTAACCCTTGCATAACCTTGGACACACTGTACTTTGACTCCAACATAATTGTCATTTTGGTCCTGTCTGAGAATGAAAGCTAGTAACCAACTACTTGCCTCTCAAGGTTGTTGTGAAGATCAAATGGGATATTTATAAAGCTCTTAGCACAGTGCCTGGAAGATAGTAGGTACTATAATGCTTATTAATGCTCCGAGCCTTATTGCCCAAGGAGATGAGTTCAAATCTCATCTCTGACTTGCTACCTGCATGACTGGACATCAGTTAATCTCTTTGGTTACTCTATTTGTAAACTGGTCATGGGACAGCTAGCTATGCTGGGCCTGGAGTCCAAATGATCTGAGTTCAGACATTTACAAGTTATGCCCCCACTGGGCAAGTCATTTAACCCAGTTTACCTCAGTTTCCTCATCTGTAAAACAACCTGGGGAAGGAAATAGCAAAATATTCTAACATCTTTAACTAAAACGACTGGACAAGAACAAATTAGTTATAATGATACCCTTTTGTGAGGATCAAATGAAAATGTTTGAAAAGCACTTTGCAAACCTTCAAGTGCTAATGTTAGCTATCATTTTTATTGTCTCTTATCAATAGTGTCCTTATTACAGTTTAGTGGAACTTCTTGGTGCATGGGTTAGTAATATTGTAACAATGCTGAATACAATGCACATCTCTGTCTCAGCAAATTCTCCTAGAGGATGATAGAGATACAAAGTTTAGTAAAGTCTCCATCTTTGCCTGGAAGTAAATTATATTTTTTAAGAGTTAAGGAATACAATAGACTTGTAATGAGTCAGCAAAGTAAATGACATATTATAGATGCTAATAAAGTACAATAAGCTGGTCCTACATCTCCAGGTCTAGTCTGGAACAGAAACCACATATACCATGGTGCTAGAAGAGAACCTAGAGAACATCTAATCTGGTCCACATTAAAAGGAGAGCCAAAGACATGACCTGATTTAGCCAACTAGTGTGAGATTGGAGCTGAGATTAGAACTTTGGATCTTCTGACTATCACTTCAGGGCTTTCTAAACCATTGATGAGGGGAAGGAAGAGATGAGGCTAAAGGGCAGTATCTATGTTTAATAGCTAGTTTATTGGGGGTAAGTCAAGAGTTTATCGAAATTGTGTTTGGAGTATACACCTTTTATGTCAAAACAAAAACACATCAGGAAGACCCTTATTAGCTACTGGTGACAGAAACTTTCTATGCAAGGATGACATTTTATCAATTGAGAATGGAAAATGAAGGCTGGACAGAATTTTTAGTTGGATAACCTATTTCTTTATTCATTAATTTAACAACTTTGAGTTCTTTGAAATAGTAGCTTGTTTGGTATATATTTATTTGCTATGTTTCCAACATTGGATTGTAAACTCCTTGAGGGTAGACATTGTCTTTTGCTTTTTTTTTTTTTTTAAATAGCCTTAGTCCTTAGCACAATGCCTGGCATATAGTAGGTACTTTTCCCCCCCTTTATTAAAATTTTTATTTGCAAAACATATGTATGGGTAATTCTTCAACATTGACCCTTACAAAGCTTTCTGTTACAAATTTCCCCCCCCTAGTCCCCACCCCTCCCCTCGATGGCAGGAAATCCACTACATGTTAATTATGTTAAAATACTTGACAAATCAAATATATGTATACATATTTCCACACTTATCATTGTTGTGCAAGAAAAATTGTATCTACAAGAGAAAAAAAACTGAGAAAGGAAACACAATGCAAGCAAACATAAATAGAGAACATGAAAATGTTATGTTGTGGTCCACATTTCATATTCCTCTCTCTGGGTGTATATGGCTTTCTTCACTGAACAATTTGAACTGGTTGGAAACATTTCATTGTTGAAGAGAACAATGTCCATCAGAATTGATCATCATATAGTATTGTTGTTGCTGTGTATAATGATTTCCTGGTTCTGCTTGCTTCGCTCAGCATCAGTTCATGCAAGTATATAGTAGGTTCTTAATAAATGTTTATTGATTGGTTGCTCTCATGAATATCCATCTATAATGAAATAGTAACATGATATTATTGCGATTGTATAGATTAAAACTGGATCAAACTAAATGAAAAATTTCCCATAGAAATAGCTGAAGAAGGGTAGGGCAACCTAATGACTAAAACTACCTTTTAAAAAACTATCTTTCTGAAGGAAATGGGAGCATAGAGCAGGGTACTCATTACCTAAGGACAGGGAGAGAAAAAAGATGTGTGACTTTGGATAAGCCATTTAACTATGTACTTAATTTTCCTCATTTGTAAAGTGAAAAAGAGAGACTAGATGGCACAATTCTGAGAGATAGGTACTTAATAAATAATTGTAGTTACTTAGCTCACTAAAATGATCCTTTTCAGCTTATGTGTCCATTTTGAAATAATGTTGAAAATGTACAGCATACTAATCTATTTGGTAATTTTGATTTGGGCAAAGTTGGAGCTTTGATTTTTAAATTTCGCATGAATGGCTACAACAAATTGTCTGCAACAGATAATTCTCTCAAATCTTTCTTTGAACTTTGATCCAGGATCATTCTTCAAAAGGAAATAGTGTTATGATAAATTATTAGCTTATAAGAAGAGAAAAGAGGAACTCTTTATTTGACATGGTCAATAAAGAGCTTTAACTTTTCTCTCAACCTCCTAAATTCTACAAATAGTCTCTAAAACAAGGTACAGAAAAAGATCCAGGAGCTTAGGTGAATGGAAAAAACAAAACAAAACAAAACAAAAAAAACAGTAGTATGTATATGATACTCCCCCCCCTTTACAAAACATTTTCACTAGCAAGGGGCAGAGTGCCAGCTCTGTCATTTCTAGGATATTCAGATGTCTAGCAAATGATAATTTCTTTTTTTTAATTTAATTTAATTTAATTTTATTTTATTTGCAAAACATGTGTATGGGTGATTCTTCAACATTATCCCTTACATAGCTTTGTTACAAATTTTCCTCCCCTACTCCCCACCCCTCCCCTAGATGGCAGGATATCCACTACATGTTAATTATGTTAAAATAGCAAATGATAATTTCAACAATTTGTCACAGAACAGTTTTTTCCTCTTTATGAAAAGATTTTGATGGATAATATACTTGCGAGGGAGGCCCCATCTCCCCAAACTGTAAGAATATGAAGGTTGGGACACAGTGGAGAATGGATAGTTGAATCAAAGAAATTATAGAGTCCTTGAGTGAAGCATTGTATCTTAAGAAACATCTTCTGAATCCAGTGGTTGAGTTGATGCCTGAACATCAAATTGATGCTTCTGGTGGAAGCAGAGATCACATTGTAATAATGGGCAAGAAAATATAAATGGTTTCAAGTATCATATAGCACACTAGAATTCAGAATGTGTTTTAGTTCTATAAAGAAATATCTTATCTCTGCTATCCAAGATATACATATGTCTATATCTGTATATATGAAATTGATTCAAAAATTGATTGGGGAATAGTTATTCCCCAATGAATGAATTGTCAAGATATGAACAGGTAGTTCTCAAAGTAAGGAAAGGAATCCAACTTTCAATAGCCATATGAAGAAAATTCTCCATGTAACTAATACTTAGAAAAAAACGAAAATTAAATCAACTCTGAACTTCCACTTCATATTTATCAGATTGGCAAAGAAAGATGACAAAAAAGGAAAATAACAGTTGGAAGGGCTGTGAGACAACTTATGCATGGCTAATGGAACTGTGAATTGGTCCAACCATTCTGGAAAGTAATTTGTAACTATGCCCTAAAAGTCAATAAACTGTTGACCCTTTTGACCCAATAATACTACTCTGAGTATTATGCCTGAAAGAGATCAGAGAAAAAGAAAAAAAGACCCATATGTATAAAAATTCATCATTTCTTTTTGTAGTGGCAGAGAACTAGAAACTAAGAGAGTGCTGTATTCAGAGAATAGCTATGGTATATGAATGTAATGAAATATTATTCTGGAAGAAATGTTGAAAGTGACAATTTCAGAAAAAAATTGAGAATACTTATATAAACTGATGCAATATGAAGTGAACAGTACCAGAAGAATAATTATATAACAGTATTTTAAAGAAAAACATCTGTGAAAGACTTAGTTCTGATCAATGCAATGATCAGCCACCATTACAAAGGCTGATGATGAAGTGTGTTAATCACTTCCTGACAAGATGATAGATTTAAATTTCAGAGTGAGATGTATGTGCTTAATTTTTTTTTTTTTTAACAAAAATTGTGTTGGGGCAGCTAAATGGCACAGTGGGTAGAGCACCAGCCCTGAAGTCAGGAAGACCTGAGTTCAAATCTGGTCTCAGACAATTAACACTTCCTAGCTGTGTGACTCTGGGCAAGTCACTTAACCCCAATTGCCTCAGGAAAAAAAAATGTGTTTTTCTTTTTTTCATTACTTTAATAATTTTATTAGCTAGTGATAGAAATGCCAAAAAAGAAAGTCATGAAAATGCCCAGAAGATAACAGGGAAGTTCAGAAAGAAAACACAAATAAGACAGTCTTAACAGTAACATGTTGAATTCAGTATTGTACTTTAAAAAAATGAAAATTATGTGTAATAGAGTTTAGGGGTATGGTGTGTGTGTGTGTGTGTGTGTGTGTGTGTGTGTGTGTGTGTGTGTAGGGGTAAATAGATATACACACTCAAGTTTTTTTTTCTATTTTGTGGAAATTTTTGTATCTTTAGTAAATTCAGAAGAAAATGGTTTAAGAGAAAAAAGGAAAGAAAAAACAGGAGAAGGTCAAAGTGAAAATTACACATAGAGGTCAAAATAGATGAAATACTAACTATTGTAGATGGGAAAATGAGGTACCTTATCTTGGATTGTGATACCATCTTCGAGATACTGGCAGATTATCAGTTTTTTGTTTTGTTTTGTTTAACAAAGACCAAACAGCTAATACTTCTTCCCTCCAAAAATTGTCAATTTTCATCAATTTCCTATACATATACCCTAAATCTCTAATAATAAACATCACGATATTGCTTAAAATTGTCTGTACCCCTTGTCCATCTCAGTTATATTATTTGTCTTTTTATAAGCATGTCTAACCCAACCAATGGGATTAGAAACTTTTTCAGGGAAGGGTCTCCTTTGCCTTATGCCAATTCTGTTTTCTTATTTGTTAGCACAGTGCTGTGTTCATAGTAAATGCTTAATTAATGCTTTCATATTGTTGTCAGTGATGAATATCAGTTGATTTTTCAGTTTCTATTAATATTGAATTACCTAATGACACTGAGTCACAGAACAAACCTTAAAGGGATCTCATTGTCCATCTGTACAACCATCATTTGAAGGGAGAATTATTTGTTTTTTAAAAGAGCCTTTTCCACAATGTTTGGAAAAAAAGACTCTCTAGCCTTTGACTTTTGTTGAGAACCTCTAAAGAGGATGAACCTCCTAGCTCTATAGTGGGACTTCCTGACCTATTTCATTTTTCCATTAGGAAGTTTTTCTCACATCAAGCCTAAAGTAGATTTTAAGTTATGCCATAGTAACTCATGAAAATTTGATTCCATATATTTCACTTCCTAATCTGTCATTAGATTCAGGCCCATAGATACAGGAAAAGCACCATGATTTGTTTTTGGTTTATTTATTTTTTTTTCTATGCTGCAGAATTACAGCCTTATTTCTCTTAGTAAAGCTGGTCTAGCCATACTGAAGAGGCTGGGAGAGTTTCTCCGCTACATCTCTCAAAGGAAATGGGAAAACATTTACATAAACTTGTAAGGCTTCCTGGAGTGTGCTATTTCTGCCAGATTTTTTTTCTTGATAGTAAATTTAGGCAGGAAAAAAATTACTTTGGGGGTTCTGAGCACCAGCTGGCTAGAAATTTGAGTATTAGATTAAAACACTTGTTCAAATACCATCCATAGAGTTTTGCTTATTTCAAAATGCATATTTAGAATTCGGTACTCTGAAATTACATTAAACGTTGTTGCCAACTTTTAATAGAATAGGGGAGACAGGAAATCTTAAAACTTAAAACTCAGTAAAGTTTTTTTTCTCCTCTATATCTGCCTTATTCATCAGTAGCAGCTGTTTTTATCTGCATGTTTGGCAACAGAATTTGATAACTTGGTTTGATTCTGTAGCTTGAAGAAAATTCTTCCTTACAACTATTAGATTTTGAATTATGAGGATAGAGGTCTAGTTTTTGGAACATTGTACCTTAAGTCATTAAATACCATTATTTTGCAATGACTGATTATTTCTTCTTCTTCTTCTTCTTCTTCTTTTTTTTTTTTTTTTAAGAATTGTGTAATAGATTAGAACTGGCAGGGATCTAAAAGAACATCTAAGCTAAAGTCCTCATGAGGAAACAGGTCCAGAAAGAAGTGACTGGCCCAGGCTCATTTAGCTAGAAAGTAGAACTGAGACTAAAACCCAGGGCATGTGACTCAGTCTAGTGCTTTCTGCTGTACCATCTTGGCTTTTTCTCCTGTATCATATTGCTTTTTCCTCACAAATAATACATGCTTTAGCCTTCAAAACACTTGTTTATGTGCAACTAATCACAGGATTTTGTAAGATATAGAAGGTATGTAAGGTATAGATTGTAAAAGTAATACAAAGTATGTTTGGTAGATACTGAGTGCTGTTTCTACTTTCCTTAAAAAACAGTCTCCTAAGGCTACTAGCAGACATAAAAAACAAAGGGATAATGGATTTTTCTTTCACAGATAATTTTGAAAACCTTTATTAATTACATAACTGGAGAGTGATAAGATTTGTCTTTATACTGTTATGGGTTTACAGGAGACTTCTGAGAACTAATGATTTGTGTCATCGTTGGTATATAGAAAACTTGAGATACCCTAAGAAGCTTGGAAATGATGTACATTAGGGCTTAAAGGTTGTATTGAGCAAGTTCTAAATTCTGACTCTCCTTAGAGAGCTAAAAGTGCCTAGAAGAACAAATTAAGGGACTGGTAAAAGGGAAAGTAGAACAACTGTCTATAAACTAAGTTCTAGTTTGTCAACTAGTTGTGGGATCGTAGACATCTATATTATTCTCTTTTTTTGGGTCATTCTCTATAAAAAGAGAGTTTCACTAAGGGCCCTTCCAGCTCTAACATTCCATGACTCTCAGAAATTACTTTTCATTTTAATTAGTAATAGATGATGATATTTCCTCATCTTTGTTTGGGTTTTAGGTGTGAGTATGAAAATGTATGGGGCAGATAGGTAGCACAGTAGATAGAGTGCTGAGTCTGGAGTCAGGAAGACTTGTTCAGATTTCATCTCTGACACTAGCTGTGTGAGACCCTAAGCAAGTCACTTAATTCTGCCACAGTTTCTGTGAAATGAGTTGGAGAAGGAAACCATTTCAATATCTTGCCAAGAAAATCCCCTATAGGGTCATGAAGAATCAGAGACACCTAAAACTACTGAACTGAAATAAAACTGTGTCTGATTCTAAATAGTCGTATTATGGGGACATCAGCTTGTATGTGACAGGTGCTCACAGAGTTGCTTACATAAGGAGAAGAAAGACATAGCTAGATAGAAGACTATGTGAAGATGACTGATTAATCTGCCAGGGACATTTTTTTAATGAGCTAATGAGTTTTAAGGAGGCAGAGATCATTTGAAGGGAGAATTATTTTTTTAAAGGATTAATTTCTGGTTCCCCAGCTTTTTTTTGTTGGAATCTTTTGGTGGAAAACTCACTGATCAGCCTCTTGTTAGAGTACCTTTCCCTCTTTGGCAGCTTTCCAGCATGTTAGGGATGTGGAAAATTTGGAAAAGCCACAAACAAAAACCCCAATCCAACCAACAATTCAAGCTAGACTTCTTTTTTTTTTTTTCTATCCACCTGTTTTCTGACTCCTGTGTCTTTTTTTATATTGTTCTCAATAACTATAATCTCTTTTCTTTCTTCCCTTTATTTAATGAATTTCTATTCATTCTTTAAAGACCAACTCCTGTGCTACCTCCTCTAAGAAGCTTTGTCTAGTTGGTAATCACTTCTCCTCTGACCTCAGATTGCACTTTGTTCTGTACATCTCTAATGCACTTTACCTGCAATGTATATTTGGTAAGGTTATATAAGATAATACAGTATTTAGAATTGGAGGGATCTTAGTGTCATCTGCCTTGATCTCCTTAGGGGGTTAGTGTGTTTTGAGAGGTCTGTAGCAAACTATAAGAATTTAAAATTTTAATTTAAATTAAAAAGGCCTCTAGTTATTGCTGGTACTTTGACACGTAGAGCTCTTTATAATCTGATTCTGTCAATGCTTACCTTATTAGGTTTATGAATTATCTATCTAACACACACTAGAGCACAACTAAACTGGCTTACTTGCTATTTTTTGTACATGACATTCAACTTCTATATCTTTGCCTTCACATTCTTGATGTGTTGTAGCTGGAAGATTCTTCCTCTTCACCTCTTCCTCTTGGAACTTCTAGTTCCTTTCAAAGTTTAAATTACCATTATCTTTGACATCCTTTTCCTGATTTTATTTATTTATATGCTGTATCCTGCCAATAGAATATAAACTTCTAGAAGGCAGGGATTGTTTAGTTTTTGTTTCTGTATCCTCATTGTCCAGAAATACCTGGCATAACCCTTGAATGCATATTGAATGCCTTGCACTGAGTAAGCCCCTTAATTAGTGTTTGAATAAAAGACATCACTGAATAAATGAAAAGTGAATCTTGATCTTTGTAAAGGCTACCTGAATTTTAAATCCTAAAATAAATATACTTGGAAGCTATCTTGACATTTAATTTTAGAATGGCCCTGCAGAGTTACTTCCTAACACATTAAGTAGTTTTTAGAAATTATGTGCTGAACCCTGAAGTGCATATTAGACATCTGCTTTACAAGTGTCAGCATGCTGAGAGAGCGATTTCTACCGTATGTGACTGCTGGACTTCTTCATAACCCATTTATATAGACCACAGAATTAAGCCCAATTAGCATTTCAGTTTTGTTCTCTTTTACATTTATCAGTTTGATTTTTTTTTTCCTCTCCTAAGTGAGAAATGGTTAGTATTCCCCTTCTCCCTTCAATATTCCCTTCCCCTTCTCCAACAGGATGTCAGAGTTGGGAAATGAAGAAGCAGTGGGGGCTGTCCGAAGTTGTGCTTAGGAAATGAATTGTAGAACTTTGATTTAACTCACCATCAGTGAGTTTGAAATCCACATGTGTAAGGTGAAATGAAAGTGAAATGATACAGGAGAATGAATTTGGGCCATTTTCCTTTTTTTTTTTTTTCAAGATTTCATCTGAAATTCTAGACACCTTAGTAAGCAAAGTCCATTTTCTCTCCCTTCTACCTCCTCCCCCAACCTTAAATGAAAATGAAAAAACAAGACCCTTGTAACAAACCTACAGAGCCAAGCAAAATTAATTCCTACGTTGTTTATGACTAAATGTGTGTGTGTGTGTGTGTGTGTGTGTGTGTGTGTGTGTGTAAAACAGTAGTCTAAGGATGCCATATAGAACTAATATAAAATCAATTCTTTCTAGACCATAATACAGTAGATAGGTCTTCATGAATTGCTGTAGTAAAAGAAATTCTCCACTTGATGATTATCTTTCTTGTCAGTAATCTTTTTAGACTGAACTAAACTTCTCTGGATCTTAGATGAGAGAGGTACACAGCCCTTCACCTGAAGATTTTTGGTTCATTGAGGAACATGCTGGAACTTATTTTCCACTGACATGGTCAAGGAATCAAAAGTCATTTCCATGCCATCATAAAGTTTATTTGAATTGAAAAAATGTCAAGAAAATTGTCAGACATGGTTCTCTTCAACCATGTTTCAAACCAGTTCCAATTGTTCAGTGATGAAGAAAGCCATATACACCCAGGGAGAGGCCTGTGGGATCTGAGTGTGGACTACAACATAGCATTTTCTTGCTTTCTGTTTGCTTGCATTTTGTTTTCCTTCTCAGGTTTTTTTTCCCCTTGTAGATCCGATTTTTCTTGTACAGCAAGATAACTGTAAATATGTATACATATATTTGATTCATCATATATTTTAACATAATTAACATGTATTAGACTACCTGCTATCTAGGGGAGGGGGTGGGAGAAGGAGAGAAAAATTTGGAACAGAAGGCTTTGCAAGGGTCAGTGTTAAAAAATTACCCATGTGTATGTTTTGTAAATAAAAAGCTTTAATAAAAAAAATAATAATAAGGAAATTGAAGAAAAAAAAGAAAATTGTCAGTACAATTTATTCTTAATGCATTTATATTGGACTTCCTTTTTTCATATATACCTATAGGTATATGTCTAAGCAACCCTACTCCCTCCTGCCATCAGCTTTCAGAAGAGTGTTGCCTCTATTTGAACTAGTTTGGTAGAATGAAGATAAAGACTCTCTGAGTCTTTATTTTCTCCAATCGAACTGTATAAATTTATGCTCTAAATTGTTAACTCTCTTTGAACTTCTGTAGCCTATTACTTAACTCACATTAATTAACAACCTATATTTGTATAGAGCTTTATAGAGTACAGAGGTCTTCTCACCAAACTATTAAGTAGGTACTGTGAGTACTATCATGCTCATTTTACAGATGAGGATACTAAAGTGAGATGACTTTGATTAGGGTCACATAGCAATATGCATCAGAATTGGACTTCATGGAATTATGGTTTTAGGGTTGAAGGGGACCTCAGTGGCTATCTAGTTCATTTCCCTAATCTTAGAGAAGAGGAAACTGAGGCACAGAGAATTTTTATTTTATTTTTTAATTTATTTTTTGCTTTTTGCTAAGGCAGTTGAGGTTAAGTGACTTGCCCAGGGTCACACAGCTAGGGAATGTTAAGTGTCTGAGACCAGATTTGAACTCAGGTCCTCCTGACTTCAGGGCTGGTGCTCTATCCACTGCACCGCTTAGCTGCCCCTCACAGAGAATTTTAAATGTCTTGGCCGAGGTCACACAACAAATAAGTATCTGAAATGGAATAAGAATTAGATTTTACTGACCCCACCAGTAGTGTTTGTTCTCTTCTACTGAACTAATATGCTTTCTCACATGTTAATTCATGCTAGGATTGAAGAAATTTTGAATGTCCATTTTAAACAAAAGATTTAATATTTCAAGAGATTTACTAATTGAATTGTTTACTGTGTTTTAGTCTTATCTGTACCTAAACTATAAGCTTCCCCAGGGACCATGGTTTTTACTTTTCTTTTAAATTACCTTTTCTTCCCAAACCATCTGGTATAGTGAAGGGCAAACAAAATCTCTGCTCAGGAAATAGTCATATGATATGCCTTTTGAGTCTAAGACAGAGCTCATGCTAGAACCCATCCAGTTCAGAGCACAGCTATTATTTTTCAAGTTCTACTCTACCTTCAGATGGGATTCAATATGAGAAAACAAGAATAGCAAGTGACTTTGGAGTCAGGATCTGGATTTCAATCCTGCCTCAGCTATTCACTGTCCATATGACTTTGACTAAATCATTTATTCCTTCTAAGCTTCAGTTTTCTTGTGTGTAAAATGACACAGCCTGTATACATTCTCACAAGGACTGAGTTATATAGAACCAAAATAAAGAACTAACTTCACTGATTAGCATTTTCTATGTGTTACAGCAATTTTAATGACTTACTAGGCATATATTTATTTTTTTGATTGTTGTTTTTTGGTATGACAATTGGGGTTAAGTGATTTGCCCAGAGTTACACAGGTAGGAAGTATCTGAAGCCAGATTTGAACTCAAGTCTTCTTGACCTCAGGACTGGTGATTTATCCACTGTGTCATCTAGCTGCCCCCTAGGCATATATTTAGCATTTATCTGGGCATTACAACTCCTTTGATTCCAAACTCTGTTCTTTTATCCCCGTACCATGTTGTAATCTTGTATGACATCTTTGTGATTCTTAAGAATCTTCCACAATGGATCTATCTAACATACTAAGGGATCAAATGTGATAATATCTGTAAAATGCTTACCACATAGTAGACACTTAAAAAATACTTGTTCCCTTCTTTTCTGTATATCTCTTGATGTTGGATGGATACCAGTAGAACATGCAAGCTTTCCACTGGTAATTACAATGGAAATGTGCAATGGATATATTACTGACCTATATTCTTATTCAGTCAAATGTCTCTTTAATTTTTGCTTTTAATGTTGTTTCTCATATGTAATTCTTAATTAGTAATATATTTAATTTACAAATGCTCATCATGCATTTCTCCATTATCTTTTGGGTGATCTGCAACTTTAATTCACTGGATACTGTGAAATTTCATGATTCATAGTCATTCTTCCAACAGTGACATGGTTAAAACATGGGATTTTGTTTCAAAGAGAAACTTGGGATCATTGAAACCAATATTAACTTTCCTAGAAACAATCCAGTCTGTTCTCCTCTTATTTAATTGTAGGTCAAACCATTGGCCATCTGCAATGTCTCCCTGAAGTGTGTGCACTGATGTTTTAGCCCTATGGGCTCTCCATTCAATTATATTCCAAGTTGGGACAATAGGCATTCTTCATCCATTTTGTGCTTCCTGTATATTTGGGTGTGTATTTTAATAAGTAGATATTGGGGTGTGTGTGTATGTGTGTGTGTGTGTGTGTGTGTATGCACGCCCACATGTGTATCTCAAAGCTTTAATAAATTAAAACTGGGTTGACTTTTGAGTCTTTGTCTTTAGATATGTGTACACCCACACATAGATAGACAAATAGAATTAGGAAGAACTCTTGATTATAGCTCTTATTTAAGAAGGTCTGGAGTGTTCTGGTGCTTGATGCAATTAAAAAATTGCAAAAAGTCACCTGTAAAAATTTGGAGAGCCTTCTTATTTTACATATCCTTCAGGAAAATATGGCAAACCCTTTTGGCATATGTTCACTTGTGTTATGCTTTGATGATTTTAATAATCAGAATTTATAAAAGTTCTTCTGTTATCACATATTTGAATGAATCTTGTATGATTTTGACATTCACTTGAGACACACTTTTGGAGGAGTAACCTTAAGGTAGCTTTTTTGCCTCCACTGAACCAAATACTTTTTTATAGTTAGCAAATTGTAAACATGTTGGAATTTTGTACTATCTGCACTTTTCAGTCAGTTGTGTCATTGTAAAGGAGTCATCTACTCTTTCAGTCGCCTTGAGAATTGATCAAGCAGTACTTGAAAAATTATATTGCCTCTAGTCTAGACTTTTTCTATATCTACTGGATACAGTTCACTTGGTTTTTTCATTTTTGTTTTATTTCATTTCTGTTTTTTCTTGTAACATATCAAAATCTATAATGATAAAGTCCATTGTTAGAATTATTGTTATAGATCCTTTCTATTTTTTTTTATCTGCTCATTGTATTTCTGGTTTCATTCTTAAATGATGTCGGAATTGGTTCTCTCACCAATAAACTTTTCTTAAATATAAACTTTTTATTACCCCTGTATTACCTCTTATTTGACTTTGAGGCAATATTGCCCTTAAGTATTATTAGCTTCATTTAATAGGAGAGGCTACTAAGTTTGAACAAGTAAAGTGACTTCCTCAGCAATGTTTTATAACTTATATTTATAATCTAGATTTTATATAGCATTTTAAAGGCTTGCAAGATTACATAACTAGTAACCAAGTCAGAACTCGAACCCGAGACTACTTGTCCCTAAAGGAGACCTAGGCTCTTTTCATTTCCCTATGTTATTTTTTTAGTGAATCATCTATCTTGGCTAGACTTGGTTGATTTTTTTTTTTTTTTTTTGGAAATTGTTGGTAAATTTTGTTTTTGTACCATTGCCCTTTCCCAATAGATACCCTTGGTAAAAAGTTCAGTTCCTAAGAAATGGTTAATTTACATTTCTGTCTCTCCATTAGTCCCACAAAATTAAATTCTTGCAGTAGAATAGTTTTATATTTTAGTGAGAATTTAGCTTAATGATGGATTAATCTGTCCATAGATACTTTATTTAGTGGCCTCTGTTTCTCCCTTCTCTTTGTATTTAATTTTTCTTACAATCAAAAGTCCAAATATCAGTACCGAGACATAAATATCATTTTCCGCATGTTTTATTCTTGTTCATCATTTCCTCAAAGAACAGAGATGCTAAACACAAACTCTGGCAGATAAGGATCAATTTCCTGGCTAAGGGAAGAGAAGCTCAGAAAAAAAGGTTGGCCACGAAGTAATGGAACATTTTAGCTTCAGCAAACATGAATATTGTCAACTAGAGCAGTATTTTTTATTGGAGAGAGTGTC
The DNA here is from genome assembly GCA_023553655.1 of Myrmecobius fasciatus. Classification (NCBI taxonomy): domain Eukaryota; kingdom Metazoa; phylum Chordata; class Mammalia; order Dasyuromorphia; family Myrmecobiidae; genus Myrmecobius; species Myrmecobius fasciatus. Next base: position 130,968 of record JAJPUD010001678.1, on the reverse strand, counting down.
CACATTGATGAAATCACTGATCTTTTAAAGTATTGTAAAAGAAACATATTGGTGGTCCTATATAGTTGTAAAGTCTTAGTACAGTACATAGCACATAACAAGTATGAAATACATGTTAGCTATTATTATTATTATTCTATCCTCAAAGTTCCTATCACACCCCTCCTATTGTATTGAGAAAATAAATTGTTTTCCTTGAATTTCCTCTTTTCCCTTTCTTTATGCCACACAAACCTTTGATATCACTTCTCTATTCTTTTCAGCTATACTCCAATTTGTAATGAAAAGTTGATCTTTTGGGGGTCTCAAGGCTAACCATTCTATGTTACCTTTGTCCATCATCTCTCATCTTTTTTTTTCTCCACTTAATTGTATTTTTTCAATTGCACATCAAGGTAGTTTTCAGCATCCACTTTTTGAGTTCTGAAGTTTTCTTCCTCCCCAAGACAGCAAGCAATGTGACATAGTATACATTTACAATCATATTGATCATATTTCCACATTAGTCATGTATTGAAAGAAGAATCAGAACAAAAAGGAAAAAAAATATTTTTGAGAAAGAAAAGACAAAAAAAAAAAAGTGAAAATAGTACACTTCAATCTGCTTTCAGTCACCATAGTTTTTTCTCTGGATGTGGACAGCATTTTCTATCATGAGTCTTTTGGCATTGTTTCTAATCACTGCATTGTTGAGAAGAGCTAATTCTATCATAGTTTTTATGCTTCTCTTGAGTCTTGTATTTGAAGATCAAATTTTTTGCTCAGTTTTCATCAGGAGAATTTGAAAGTCCCCTATTTTGTTGAATATCCTTTTCTCGCTACTAGGTAACTGATTCTTTATTGTAATCCAAGCCCCTTTGCCTTTCAGAATATCATAATCCAGGTCTTCCTATTCTGTAATGTAGAAGCTGATAGATCTTGTATATTCATGACTATGACTCCTTTAATATTTGAATTTTTTTCCCTGGCTTTTTGCAGCATTTTCTCCTTAATCCAATAATCTTGACTGTAGCCAAAATATTCCTTGGAATTTCCATTTTGGGATCTCTTTAAGGAGTGATTGGTGGATACTTCAATGACTATTTTAGCCTCTGGTTCTAAGGTATCAGTGTAGTTTTCTTTGATATTTTCTTGAAGGATGCTGTCCATGCTCTTTTTTTTTTTTTTTTTTTAATTGTGGCTTTCATGTAGTCCAATAATTCTTAAATTCTTTCTTCTGGATTTTTTTAGGAGGTCAGTTGTTTTTCCTGTAGGGTATTTTGCGTTTTATTCTGTTTTCATTCTTTTGATTTTGTTTGACTAATTTTTGATGTTTCATAGAATCTTTAGTTTCCACTTGCTTCATTCTAATTTTTAAGGAATTATTTTCTTCAGTTAGCTTTTGTACCTCCTTTTCCATTTGACCAATTCTACTTTTTAAGAAGTTCTTTTCAGTGATTTTTTTTTTTCCTGTTTGGTCAATTGATTTTTTTTAATAATAGCCTTTTATTTTTCAAAATACATGCAAAGATAGTTTTTAATACTCATTCTTGCCAAACTTTGTTCCAAATTTTTCTCCCTCTCCACCTTCACCTCCCTTAGACAGCAAGTAATCCAGTGTAAGTCAAACGTGCAATTTTTCTAAACATTTTCATATTTATTATGCTGCACAAGAAAAATCAGATCAAAGGGAAGAAAACATAGGAAAGGAAAAAAAAACAAGTAAACAAACAACAACAAAGGTGAAAATACTATGTGGTGATCCACATTAGTCCCCATAGTCCTCTCTCTGGATGCCAATGACTCTCCATCACAAGTCTATTGGAATTGGCCTGAATCACCTCATTTTTTAAGAGCCAAGTCCATCACAGTTGATCATCACTTAATCTTGTTATTGTTGTGCACCATATTCTCTTGGTTCTACTCACTTTATTTACCATCAGTTCATATGAGTCTCTCCAGGCCTTTCTGAAATCACCCTACTGATCATTTCTGTAGAACAATGATATTCCATTACATTCATATATCATAGCTTATTCAGCCATTCCTCAACTGATGAGCATCCACTCAGTTTCCAGTTCCTTGCCACTACAAAGAGGGTTGCTACAAACATTTTATACTTTGTGGATCCTTTTTTTTTTTCCTGAGGCAGTTGGGATTAAGTGACTTAGCCCAGGGTCACACAGCTAGGAAGTAAGTGTCTGAGACCAGATTTGAACTCAGGTCCTCCTGATTTTATAGCTGGTGCTTTATTCACTGTCCCACCTAGCTGCCCCCCTTTCCCTTTTTTTAAGGATCTCTTTGGGATATGACACAAAGATTTATGTATCTAGATCAAAGGGTATGCACAGTTTGATAGCCCTTTGGGCATAGTTCCAAATTGCTCTCCTGAATGATTGGATCAGTTCAAAACTCCACCAACAAGGTATTAGTGTCCTAGTTTTCTCACATCCTCTCCAACATTTATCATTATCTTTTCCTATCATTTTAGCCAATCTAAGAGGTGTGAAGTGGTACCTGAGAGTTTTCTTAATTTGCATTTCTATAATAGTTATTTGGAGCATTTTTTCACATGACTAGAAATGGCTTTCTTTGTCCCAATTGTAGTTAAGCAATTGTTTTCTTCAGCCAGTTTTTGTATTTCCTTTTCCAAGTTTTTGACTCTCTCTTACACACCTCTTATTTCTTTTCTCAATTTTTCTTCTACCTCTTACTTGACTTTTAAAATCTATTTTGAGGAGCAGCTAGATGGTGCAGTGTATAGAGAACCAGACCAGGATCTGAGTTCAAATGCAGCTTTACACACTTAATACTTCCTAGCTGTGTGATCCTGGGTAAATCATTTAACCCCAACTGCCTTGCCAAAAAAAAAAAAAAAAAAATCGTTTTTGAGTTCTTCCAAGATGGCTTTTTAATCTTGAGATCCATTTTTTTTTTTCCTACTTGTTTTACATGTAGGAGTTTTGACATTGTTATCTTCTAAGTTTGTGTTTGGATCTTCCCTGTTACCATGGTATCTATGATCATAGGTGCTCGTTTTTTTAAAGTCGAGCTCTGCTTCTGGGTTACAGAGGGCACCGTCCCGAGCTTCTCTTGCTGGGGGGGTGGGGCATTTTTACAGTTTTCACTTTTTACTATTATGTACAACACAGCTATAACCATGTTGGTACAAATCGTTCTTTTTAATTAGTTTCTTGACCTATATTCCCAGTAGTGGGATCGTTGGGTCAAAGGGTATGTGTGAATATGGGTAGTTTTATGACCCTTGTACATTGCCAGCTTGGTCTCCAGAAAGATTTTGTCCACTGTGTATGGCCCCCAGCTGTGTAGCCAAGCCAGCCTCTGACACTTACCAGTTCTGTGACCTTAGGCAAGACACTCCATTAATGGGGATCTGATTTCTTATTTGCAAATTAAAGTTTGCACTGCCTGCCTCACAGTGATTTTAAAAAGAGACAAGATAGTATGAAGGAAAGACCAGAGGATTAGTGACAAAATAGCTGTATTCAAAATCTGCTTCTGCCACTTCCTTCTTGTATGATTTTGGGCAGGCCAGGCCACCTCTTTTTTTCTCTGTAAAATGAAGAGGTTCCTACTTGCTGTAGATTATGATCTTATGACCTTAAAAGTCCTATTAAAAATGTATCATTGCCCATAGCTCTGTGATGTGGAAAAAGTTTTTGGATTTTGGAGTCAGCAGAGAGGGTTCAAATATTGACTTTCATACCAATTGCTCATACAGGTGTGTATGTGTGTATATATTTCTCTCTGTGTATCCATATAAATGTATATATACATGTACGCAAAGTCTTTGTGCTGGATTTAGCTACTAAAGCTTAAAATTTTAAATAAGCTACTTAAATTCTCTAAGCTTGTATTCTTATTTGGTAAAATAGAATGAGACAGGTTGTTGTGGGGAAAATCCTTTACAAACATGAAAGTACTCTAGATGTGAATTTTTTGGCATTAAGCATGAAGAAGAGTATAAGATATCTTTCCAAATCCATAAGAAACTAACAACCTAGCTGAGGAGCTGAACTATGTACACATGAGAAATAATATTATGAAAGAGCATTTGCTAAGTGCCATATGGGTGATATTTCATGTAACATAGATTAATAATGAAACCGAGTTTCTGTTGTAATGTCCCTAACCTTCTGCTACCATATTGCTCAATTCAGAAACCCTGTGACTCAGGGTCCCAAACTTCTTAAGCTGAAGCACCTTCCTCTTGTTGCAGTGCCCCATTATATCTATTTTATTTTTATTTTTATTTATTTTTGCTGAGGCAATTGGAGTTAAGTGACTTGCCCAGGGTCACACAACTAGGGAGTGTTAAGTGTCTGAGACCAAATTTGAACTCAGGTCTTCCTGACTTCAGGGCTGGTGCTCTATCCACTGCGCCATCTAGCTGCCCCTTAATTTTCTACTATTGTTTCCCCTAATAGAATATAAGTTCCTTGAGGGCAGTGATTGTTTTCTTTTTGTCTTTCTATTTCTGAGGTCTAGTCCTCAGAAAGAGAGAGACTGAGATAAATAAGATTTAGTTCTTCCCTCAAAATAACTTTAAGGTAGGAGTTAAAAGGAGAAAAATTAGTAAGGTCAGATCGTTAGGGGAAGTTTCATAGAAAAAAAAGGGGGGGATTTAATTTGTATATTGGGGAAAATGTTGGATTTAGCTAAGTGGAAGGAAAAGAAGAGAATATTAAAGACTAAAGGTATAGATAGTGAAAACAGAGGCCCAGAGGTAGAAGCAAACATAGTATATAAAGAATAGTAAAGATTCTAGCTGATGAGAAGAAAGTGCTTGGGGAAAGTTTGGAGAAGATCAGACTGAGATGATGGAGGAACTTGAAAGTGTGTGCCCTGCTTAAATTTAATGAGTAATGATATTTCATTGATATGGATGATCCTGCTGTTCCTGTGGATTCTAGTCTCATATGATTCTTATCCATGTTGTTGCATAAATCTTCCATATGGGACTTACTCTGTGCTCTGGAGGTCTTGTTATTTTATTTTTTTTCTTTTATCATTCATGGCTACCAGAGACAGAGCTGATCCTATTTTTATAGTGCTTTTAAGATTTCTAAAATAACTTTCTTGTAACATTATCCTTCAAGATTTTCTCATAATATTGCTCTTCGACACAGGCAGTAGTACAGGTATTATTATCCACAGTAGTTAGCAGAATTGTTTGGCCATAGTTACTCAGCTCAGGAGTGTGGAGTAGGTATTTACGCCCAGACATCCTGAATCCAACTCAAGCATTTTCTCACTAGCATTTCCAGTCTTCCAATCTCTTTGACAGTACAGCATAGGATACTTTGACTCTGAGAATAGTAGTAGTATCCAAATGGCTGTTACTTAGTGAGCATAGGACTTCCATATATATTATTATTGTTTTCAAGTTCTCCAGTCAGCTGCTTTGATTGCATGTATTATGGTACCTGGCCAACTGAATTCCTATTAATGATTGCTCTAATAAAACCTATTCAGAAAAGCAGCTGATTATATCTACCGTGTTCTAAATTTGCCAATTTTGAAAGAGCTGTTTTCAGAATAAGTGACAATGCCAAGAGTACAATCTAATTGTGCTAATTGGATGAACATTTCTGTTGCAACATCATGGATAAGATACTGAGAGACTGACTCTTGGACTATTCTTGCCATCTGAAAAGGAATGAATGTACCTGTCACACCCACACGATTGGTCTTGGCAATGCTCAAAACACTTCACATTATTTAAATCTGTCCTTTTGAAAAATTTTAAAAGCTGAAACTTAGATATTTCTGTTTGAAGACTGGAAGGTGAATTCAGCAATTCATTTTTTTTTAAATTTTTAAAAATAAAATGAATGTATTTTGTTGTTCCATTACCTAGATTTCCCTTTTATCCCTTTCCTTCATCACAGAGATTTATCAAAGAATTGTTTTTTAAAAAAAAAAAGAAAGGAAGGAAAGAAAGAAAGAAAAAAGAAAAATTCAGCACAATTAATATGCATAACAGAAAAAAATCTAACAGTATATAAAATGTTCCAATTTTGTGGACTTCCTCCCTCCCCTCCCAATCCCCTCCCCCCACAAAGAAATGGGGACAGATAACTTCTCATTTCTCTTCTTTGGGAATGTTTTCTTTTCTTTTTCTTTCTTTTTTTTTTTGTAATTTATGGCTTTGTGGATTATTGTAGTCATTCTACATACTGTTTTCTTGATTGTGGTTATTTAATTTTTTAATTACTTCATGTAAATCTTTCCATGCTTCTTTGTATTGATGATATTCTTTTTTTTTCATAGCACCATAATATTCAGATATTCATGTAACATGACTGTTTAGTCATTTGCTAATTGATGGTCATATATTTGTGATTCAGCAATTCAATATTAAACAGATGTTTGTTATGTGTGCCAGGTACTGTGCTAGATGCTAGGTATATAGAAGCAAAAATAAGGTAGTCCTCTTTGTAGATGTAGGCTTTTGCTAGATGGACAAGGATTGTACACAAATGACTGTAGTATAGGAAGAATTGAGAATGATGAAGGCACTAACAGCTGGAGAGATCAGGGAAGCTGTGGTGTGTATTTGATGACTTCTAAGAGTCTTTTTTCAGTTCTAAATCTGTGATCCTTATTGGCCTACCTGAAGCAGTTACCAATCAGGTCAAATCTTGAAGAAAGATAAGTATTCTGAAAGGAGGAGATAAAGAAACAGCTGTGTGTTCTAGGCATGGAAAATAACTTGCTCAAAAACAAAAGATGGAGAATCTTCCTTAGAGATTACATAGTAATCTAGTTGGCTGGAATATAGTGTGTATGAAATGCAGTGGTGTGAAATATGGCAGCAAAAATAGGATGGAGCCTGATTGTGGTGAGCCTTTCATGCCACTTATTTTTTAACCATTTTGGATCTAAATTTGTCATGTGTAGATGTCGGGGGCAGGTAGAGAGAGAGACAGAGAGAATATATCCCAAAAGTTTTAGTGCAGGTTTAAGTACTAATAATATAATAAGATTATTATGTACAAACATGTATATATGTAAATATATACATATATATGTATACATATATGTTTACAAGTATGTATGTGTGTTAAATACTTTCTTATCCTGAGAGTTTAGTGAATATAATTAACTTTTAAAAATCATCTTAGGGGGGTGGAGCCAAGATGGCGGAGATCAGACAGGAGTCTCTGTAACCTCCTCTGACCTTCCCTCAAACCAACAACATATGAAGCCTCTAGACTAATTTTGAAGTAAAAAAATCCACAATATCTAGAGGACAACACATTTCTAGAAGAGGATACTCTGGAAGAACTTCAAAACAGGTCTGTTTTAATTGGGCAGGGGGGTGGTCTGCTGAACCCAGACTGCAACACAGGGAAACTGGGGCAGGGAGCTAGAATAGGAGTTGTGCTAAAAATCATCTTAGGGTATCTTTTAGAATATTCATTATTTTCTGTATTCTGTAACACAGGAAGGTCCTTAGGTGTATCAAGGCTATTTGTCCCATTACTCAATTTTCCTGGACTAGCAGATTTTATATCTTGGGGCCATTTTTTTTTTTTCCAATTCCTCTTTTACTGACAAGTTCTCATAACTACCAGGGTCCCAACTTATAGCAGCTGCTTTCACTTTGTCATTTGCTGCTTCTATCTGTGAGAACTTATAGTGTTTTTCTACCAATAATGAGCATGACCATTGAGTTCATGGTCCACATGGAGCCAACTCTGGTTCCTTTTTGCTTTTTAAAGGAGAGGCAAGATTGGTAAATTTGAGCGTTTTAATGAACTTTAAGCTCAATTTAAGAGACATGTGATAAGGAGGGAAAATGGCAGAGATTTTAGTATATGCTAAGAGGATGAGCCTGGGAAGTTGTCCACCCCAGAAAGGAACTGTGTCAAGACAGGTGTTCCTTAGAAAGAAGAGGACTGCCCTGGGAATGAAGGCTTATGTATCCTGGGGAGAGGAAGGGAGATAATCTCCCAGTTAAGGCAAGGAGGCAGCAGTGGCCTTTGAAACCCTTTTCACCTCCTAACATTTCCAGGGATGTCATGTTCCAAATGAGGCTTCAAACATTTTCTGACGCCTTCAATTTATTTACAACATTGACTAGTACAGCAGTCTTTCACTTAATAAAAGGGAAGGCAATATTTAAAGAGGCCTGGACTTAAAAGCAGAAGGCCTGATTTTAAATCCTGTTTTCTGACAATTCCTAGTGATGTTTTCTTCATTTAGGAAGCCCTTATTCTTTCTTTGCCTTACTTTATTCTTCTAGAATGTGAGGATAATAATCCTTGTTATTTACCTCACAGAATTATTAAAAGGAAAGTGTTTTGTAAACATTAAAAACACTTACTCAAATATAAATTTGTTATTATTTGCTTAATAAAAATTAACTTAAGAAATATTGAGTGATTACCAATTTCTAATAAAAAGAAGGATTCTCTCTTCCTCCCCACACTTTCTGCATTTCTATGGGCTTCTGTGCTGTCATCTTCCATCCTTTATGCTTCATAGTCAATGTGTTGGTACCTGATGGATTTGTCAGGTGGGCAGTTACTATTTTAATATGTTAACATCCCCTAATGACAATAAACTGTCAGCTAAGTAAGCAATTCATTAGTCTGGCCTCAGGATGTTCAGATGCAGCTTGGTTTGGTAACATTAGATACTTTGTAGCCAGATGATTCCCTGCAAGACTCCCAGCAGACATGATGGCCGGCTTCATTTGCTAGGCTGGGATTGGGCATTGTGGTCTGTAGTTTCTGATATTGTTATCTCTTCCAATTCCTGGATAGTGTAACAATTTGGACAAGTGTCTAGAAAGTGAGTTCAGGTGACAGGCCAAGTGCAAAAAAGATAGTAGAATGACCTTGGATTTAAAGTTAGAGTGTACCTAATAGGCATTCAATAAATACTTGCTACATTAGCTCATTCCCCCTCCCCTCTCTGCTTTGGTCCTGTTTCCTAGTGTACCAAATTTAGAGTCTAAAAACTGGGTTTAAATTCCATTTCAGGGTGATGGAATTTACACAAATTACTTCTTTCTTGTTGAGCCTCAGTTTTTTTGTTTTGTTTTGTTTTGTTTTGTTTTTTAACCCATCAAATCAAAGAGCAGATCTGGATCATGGATCAAAAGCTAATCCTCTTGTTTGACAGTTTTTCATTTTCAGATATTTGTTCTTAACATTGACTACTTACTAGAGCCTACTTACTAGAGCCTGGCTGGCCCTTCATGGCTTTGCACCACTAAATGTGTAGCCTTATTCTATAGTGGCCCCCTCCTATATTCTAAACTCTAGTCTAGGAGTCCTTAGAAATTAGAGTCCATAAAGTTTTTTTTTGTTGGGTTTTTTTTTTAAATATAACTTTATCTCAATATAACTTTTTTTTCATAGAACTATAGATGTTATTTTATGATTTAGAAACATCATTCAGAGTAAGGGTCCATAGGCTTCATCAGATTGCCAAGGAGGTCATGACACAAAGTTAAGGATTCTTGGTTTAGTCAAATGGGATTGCTGGTGCTGGAAAAACCTCATGCCCCTTGGAGTACAGCATCAAAGTAAAAGAATGTCTTCTTTAATGTCATTTCTACTGATAAAATTATTTCAGTGTCTAATGTTGAGCCCTATGACAATGCCAAAAGCCTTTGATGATAAGAACTTTCTTTTCTGGGTCTTCCTTAACTGTGGCTATTGAAATATTTGCCAGGCTACATCTCCATAGGTGTCACTTTCCAGGATGGTGCTACAAGATGCTGTGCTGGGGAAGCACTATCATTTACAAAGCTCTTGGGCTTAAAGTTCTGGGCCTTCTCCATCAGGGTTTGAGGAGAGGTAGTGGTCAAGGTGGAGTGAGATAGGCTTTGACTTGCTGGCATTTGCTGCTTTTTGTCTCTCCCTCAGGATGCTTCATATAGGTTTGCTTTTCCAGTGACAATTAATAGGTAGTATATGGGGATGGCTTGCTATGTCTCAGTGGGGAATAATTTCCTGCATGATGATTTTGAGGGCTGGGTTGGAAGCAATATGGGTGGTCTGGAAAGTGCTTCCCCTTCCCAAGGCTCTTGTGCTTATTTATTCAGAAATGAATTCAGAAGTGTTATCAAAGCTGACAGCCTCAATAAAAAGTTTTTGAGTGAAGAAAATTCCCATCTTAATTCTTCACCCCTGTCCCCCACCTCCCAGTTCTTTTTCCTTGGTGCTGATTTTGGTGTTTTTGTTTTGTTTTGCCTCTTTGTTGCATGTAGTTTTAATGCTCTTGTGGAAATTTGAGTATAGATGGGATTCATCCATCTCTGGCCTCCATTGATCTTATATGGGACCAGTGCTTGTCTAGCAGTGGCACTGGGAAGATTACAAAGCATTATCCTCCTCAGATTGACCAAGGGGGTGTATATTGGGTTAATCCGTATTAAAGTATCATTGCCCCCTTCTGCTTAGGGGGGAGACTAGGATTTGCTATTTTTGGAATAACGTTCATGTAATTTCATAAATCCCCTTATTCTCAAGAACTGAGAATAGACCATTTTAAAATTGTTTGTTTTTAAGTTTGCTTTTCTCCTTTACCTAATCTTGCAACACATGAATGCAGCAGGCATTTAAAAAAAATTTTTTTTAATCTGTAAATTACAAAGATGCACGGATACTGTCTTCTGCAGTAGCTAGTGCTTTGCCCTAAGATTAAACTACATGATCCCTTTCTCTGAATTTCTTTCTGACTTCTGTTGCTTGTGCTTTATATTTGGGATGGGGTGATAGTGAAGAAATAGCAAATTCCTTTTGCTGTGTATAGTGTACTAATCTGGAATAAAATTCAGATGCTATTTTCCTTAAGGATTTTTACAGTCTAGTATAAGATTCTATGTAATAATAGTAATTTGCATCTTTAAACAATATTTAAGATTTTCAAAATGATTTCCTCACCACTTATTCCGTGAGGAAGGATATTATTCTCATTTTACAAATGAGTAGCTGTGGCAAATTCGGTAAAATGATTTGTCCAGGGTCACACAGTAACTATGTGTCTGAATTTAGGAAGAGGAGTCTTCCTGGCTTCAGGCATGGCATCCTATCCCCTGAACCACCTATCTTCTTATAGAATCTCTTCCAAAAAGGTAATGTCATACTTTAGTTTTGGAAGGAACATCATAGGCCATGTAGTCTAAGCCCCTCATTTTAGGGAAGAAGAAATTGAGACCTAAGTAACTCACTTAATATTACAGAAGTAAGAAGGGCCACAGGCATGATTTGACTGACTAAAGTGACTGTACCCTTTTGGTGTCTATAGAATTCCTTCACAGTAAAAGGGACTGGGGCAGCTAGGTGGCGCAGTGGATAGAGCACCAGCCCTGAATTCCGGAGGACCTGAGTTCAAATTTGGCCTCAGACACCTAACACTTCCTAACTGTGTGACCCTGGGCAAGTCACTTAACCCCAATTGCCTCAGCAAAAAAAAAAAAAAAAAAAAAAAAAGATTTAAAAAAGACTAGTTTTTATCTCACCTCCCTCTGTTATTTAATAACATGATATAACTGAATAAATTGGCCCTAATACTTCACTTCATTGGCTTAAAACCCAATTCCTTACTGTTTGAGCATGTGCTCTAAAATTTTAAACTATCTCACATAGATAATAAATACTGAATAAATCTAATGTCTCATTTTGATGCCTCTTGAAACAGGTTTATATTGAGGAATTTTTAAAAATTGGCTTTTCTATAAGATTTATGCTAAGTCTGGACTTTACACCCCAGGGATCTGGATTTAAATGGAAATTCTGAGCAAGCTGTAGCTCCTTTGATGTTATGGGGTATATCTCTAAGACTTGAATTGAAGAGTAACAATGGTATTAAATGCTGCCTGGATAAACAAAGCTGGAAACATTAAATACAAATGAGTCCTTAAATTCAGAGAATTGCCTAGAGATTTTTATTAAGTAAAACAGATTTGCATGTGTTCTACAAAGGCTTATTGCTTTTTTGTAAAAATTTGAAAATTACTTCATTATTATAATTTTCTAACGCTCTTTATTCTGAAGTACCTTCTAGATTTGAAATTCTGGGACTGTAAATCTTTCTTTGCTTTTTATTTTGAAGGCTTTTTTCTCTCACACATGTATCTTTCAGTCTTAATATACTTTCTAGTCTGAGCCTTGAAATTAAAAACATATACTTGTATCCATAAAATGAGTCTCCAATTTTATAAAAAGGCAACAGTCCAGAAAGGAGAAGGAATTTACCCAAATAACACAACCATATGACAGCATGGATCTAGTATCTCCCTCCATTGATTGTCTCCAGTTGGACCTGTATATATCTTGTTTGTATATACTCTTTTTCGTCCCCTATTAGACTGTAAGCTTAGTGAAGGCAGGCACTGTCTGTGCCTTTATTTGTATTCCAAAACAGAGTCTGACACATGGTAGGTGCTTAGTAAATATTAATTGACTGATCATGGCCCATCAGTTTTTGTACCTCTGAAGTGCCTATCACAGAAGATTAATAAACACAGTATTGATGTATCTTATTTAAATTTTGTATCTCCCTCAACATTCTTGTGCACAGTTAAGTGCTTAATATTTTTTGAAGTGAATGAATAGGGACTATGGGAGTTGGTGCTTTCAGAAAAGGTAGATTTTTCTTGCTCTTACAATGTACATGATTACATTAAAGCCTTTACTCTAAAATGATTCATATCCTTGGATTTTGTGGAGTGATAATTCTTTTGCTTGAAGCTGTTGGGATTAAGCCTGAGTTGTTGATATCCTATAAATACTGAATTTGGGGGTGCTGTTTGGCATAGTAGAAGGAACCCTGGGTCAGGAGTTGGGAATCTTGACTCCACCACTGATTTTTTATATGATTTCATGTAAGTTACTTCATTTTCCTGTGACTGGACTAAATGATGTTATAATTCTGTGGTTCTTTAAACTTTACCAAGAGCTATTTTTAATTTGTGAGTAGATAGTGAAAAGTGGAAACTCAGAGAGGTTGAAGAATTTGTCCTGAGTAACAAAGATAATAGAAATTTGGAAGTTAGGCATTCTGGAACTAGGTCCAGTATGCTTTAAACTAGACCATGCATTATCTATGGCTGGATAACCAGAGCTTTATACTGAGGCACCAGAATTTAGAGGGCGTCAGCAACACTTATAGTTCCTTCAGTACTCTAGGAACAAGTGAGTTTAGCACTTAATTAGCAAGAATAATTAATCTAGAAAACTGCCTTTTTTATGTGTGTTTTCTCCTTTAGGAGCTGCATGCCAGGGAGCTTCTTCCCTAGCTTGACAGACAACCTACACCCACTGCACCTTGTTATGTCCCCCAAGCAGCATATGAGGAGGATACGCTTCATGTTGCTTGTCATAGACATAAAAAAATTCTAGTTACAGCTCTGACCATGCTGCCTCTCCAAGATGTTTTTAGCATTCCTTCCAGTTTTAACATCCTCTGAGTCTAATTAAATGGATCTATGATCTCATTAATTTGAGAGTTTGGGCCAGTAAGGTGGATCACAGCCCATCTGTGCCTGCCCATCCTTGTTGGCTCTTATCTATGTTCTCTCCAGTCTTCAGAGGATCCACCCAATATGCTAAATTGGACTTCCCTATTTTTTCCCAACATCACAAGGGTCCCAGAGGAGCACTTAGGTTTTCCATCTGTCTTCCATGTGATTGGCTCATTTTTTTTTTTTTTTTTTTTTTGGTAATACAGTTCTTTGATATTATCCTAAATTTACCCTAATTCTTCAGAATTCCTCATTGGTTGTATATTGCAGCCTGCTCACACCTACCATCTGCTTCTCCATTGCCTTCTGTGTGATACTCATCTATAATTCTTTAGAGACAATGGTGTTACATGCCTCAGTGCCATATAACAACACCAGTAAAGTGTTAATACAGTATTAAAAAGAGGCTTTTGCTTTTATGGGAAGCTTGGAGTCAGTAAAAGTATTTTATTACTACACACACACACACACACTTTACCAGCAGTCCATTTTACCTTTTTATATTGTATTTATTTAGCAAGCCAGGCAGAGATGTGATAGAGCTCTGAATTAGGATTATCATGCAAGGTGAAGGATAGACTCTCAGCAGAGATAACAGAAGACTGTTGTGAAAGTATAGGAGAGAGTTTGATAAGAAAGGGTCGGTGCAGCCTAGTGAAAGAATGCTGGATTGGAATCAGAAGACCTTAATTTGAATACTGGTTTTGCTTCCTACTACCTATTTGTCTTTGGACAAGTGACTTCATCTCTCTGGACTTCAATATAGAAGGTAGGCAGTTAGATATGAGGACATGTAAGGTTCCTTCCAGCCCTAAATGGTGAAATCCTATGATCTTATGACTTGGATACAAGCAAGATTACAGAACTAGAATTGACAAGACTTGGAGAATGATTATATCTATGAGAAAACTGAGGGAGGAGAAAAGTCAGAGTTGTTGTTTGATTATTTCAATCATGCCTGACTCATCATTGCCTCATTTGGGGTTTTCTTGGCAAACATATTAGAGTGGTTTGCTATTTCTTTCTCCAGTTCATTTCATAAATGAGGAAACTGAGATAAACAGGGTTAAGTGACTTGCCCAAGATCGTACAGCTAATAAATGTCTGAGGTTGGATTTGAACTCAGGTATTCCTTACTCCTTCCCATCAAAAGTGACTCCAGTGTTAAAGATTAGTCAACTAGAAGAATGGGGGTGCAGGAGAAAGAAGCAGCGAATCAGAAAAAGAAAAACAAGCAGCTTTTAGGGAGAAATGATCAATTAATCTCATATAACTGAGGTGCTAGTGGAACTTACAAGTGGATATGCCTAGGAGAAAGTTAGAAGTGAGAATCTAAAGCTCTGGAGAAAGGTCAGAGATAGAGATTTGGGAAGTTTACCCAATGGTGAATAAATGATATGAAAATAAACAAGATTATAAAGAGAGAGGAGTAATACATGTACATGTATGTGCAGAGAGAATGAGAGACAGCAACAGAATGAGACAGAGAGAGAATAAAAGAGAGAAAGAGGGCGAGAGATGGAGAGACAGACAGAGAGAAGGAGATAAGAGAGAGAGAGTCTTAATGACCTTCAAATTAAGGCATGAAGAGAAAGGCTCAAAACAGGAGAATGGAATGTCCCAAGGGGGTAGAAAGTACCAATGGGGAAATAGTAATTTGACAGCATCATGTAGTTTTAAAGGTCAAAATAAACTGAGAAAGGGCTATTGGATTTAATGATATGTATGTCTTTGGCAACTCTGGAAAGGGTATTTATTTCATTTAAGTAGTAGGTTAGAGGGTGTAGTGGATGAAGTGCCTGGCCTGAAGTCAGGAAGACACATTTTGGTAAGTTCAAATCAGGCCTTAGACACTAACTGTGTGACCCTGGGCAAGTCACTTAATCCTGTTTGCTTCAGTTTCCTCACCTATAAAATGATCTGGAGATAGAAATGGCAAACCACTTCAGTATCCTTGTCAAAAAAAAAAAAAAAATGGGTCATGAAAAGTCAGACTTAAGTGATAAATGACTGAAAAATAACAACAAAAGTAAATTTGTAATAAAATGGCAAAGAATTGAGGAGTAAGTGCTTGGTAAGAAAATGGAGGTAAGAAATTGATAAGGAAATGCAATTTTTTTCATAGTTGGACAATTAAGTGGGTAAGATAGGTGAGATGATAGTTTGAGAAGGTAAAATAATTGAAAGATGTTTTAGGAGAAATTAATACTGACTACCTTTGTAAGCAGAAAGAAGTAACAATAATTTACAATTTATTTAGTTTTAAAAATTTGCAAAACACTTAGCGCATATAACTGCATTTGAGCCTTAGTTGAGTTTATAATTATCCCCATTTTATAGATGAAAAAATGGAGGCTCTTAGAGGTTAAGTGATTTGATCAGAATGACCCAGCTAGTAAATGCTGGAGTTGGTATCTGAATTCAAGTCTTCCCAATTCCAGATCCAGCAATCTCTCCAAAGATTGTCTCTCTACAAAGGAGCCTCTAAAAGAGAGAGAGATTGGAAATTAGCCTTTAGAACTGAAAATGCTTTGTCTCCTAGAAAATGTGATGAATGGTAGTGAGCTTCCCAGGCTAGTCCACAAAAGCCTTTTATACTGATAATATAGTGGAACTTAGTACCACTAATATGAGTCTGTGTTCTGTGTCCAGGAAATAAGTGACCACTCATTTCAAGAGGCAGGAGGAGGAAGAAGAATTTCCTTCCCCTTTCTAGGAGGAGCTGGGCCAGCCCATAAAGTACAATTTTAAAATAAGGGAAGTCAGTCTTTGGCAACTTGACACTCCCTTTCTATTCTCCTTGCAGCCTCCCAGTGCTTATTTCCCTTGGCCTTTAGTTTCCCAAGTCCCCTACTGCTACACCCTATCCAATTAGACCTTGCTCTTCAAAATGTTTTCTATCTTCAGGTTCCTATTCTTTACCCTTCTTATATACCAGTCAAAGTTTACATCTCTTCTGTTTAATGGGATCATAGATTTAGTCCTAGAAGGAACCTCAGACTTCCACTCTATTCATTTTACAGATGAGGACACCAAATCTCAAAAGACTAAGTCTCTTTACTCAAAGTCACACAGGTAGCCATGGTCAGAGGGAGGATGAATCCAGGTTCATTGACTCTCCTGCTAAATTTTGGGGAGAAATTTTACTGTTACCACTTTACTGAAGGTTACTCTACTTCACACCCAGATTATTGCAATAGCTTGCTGGTGCATCTGCCTGCCTCAAAACTCTCTTCACTTTAATCCATCCTCCAGTTAGCCACTAAAATGATTTCCCCAAGCCTCAGGTCTGACAAACTCCAGCGGCTTCCTATTGCCTCCAAAACGCTGTTTGGCATTCAAAGCCCTTTAATACCTAGTCCTTGTCTAATTTTCCAGTCTTCTCATACCGTATTCCCTGGAACGTACTCTTCTCTTCTGTTCAGCAACATTGACCTCCTGCCTATTTCATGAACAAGGCACTCCATCTCTCAGTTGTAAGCATTTTATCTGATTTCCCCCCATGCCTGGAATGTTTTTCCTCAATTCTGATTCCCAACAAAAATTCCATCTTCTATAGGAAACCCTTCCTAATCCTTCTTAATTCAGTGCCTTCCTTCCATTGATTATTTTCTATTTATCCTGTATATAGCTTTACTTCTATATATTGTTTTTTCGTTGTCTCCTCTGTTAGAGTATAAGCTCCTTGAGATTAGAAGTTGTCTTTGCTTGTTATTGTATCCCCAACACTAAGCATAGTGCTTTATACATATTTGTCAGTTAATAAAATGTTGGTTGATTAATTGATATTTGTATTTAAAAAGAAGATGCTTGTTAAGCCAGTGAATCTAGAATTAGGAGAATTTCAGATCACACTAAATGTTCCAAACACTTCTCAGTCCCAGCGCATAAATAAATAGAATTCAGTAAGTACTTCTTTCAGTCCAGAGAAGGAGATTTAGGAAAATAAACCAGGAACACGAATAACTCTCCTACCAAAGAAAAGATGACAAAATGTATAAAAGTACTAAACTAATGCCCTGAGAAATTTGAGAAGTTAGAATTTACTTCTGTGGATTAGTTAGGGAAGCAGTGAAAAAAAGTCATAGACTTGGAATAAAGTGGGATCTGGTCTATCTTTGACTGACATTTATTGTGTAAACATTCCTTCCTCTCTCTGGACCTCTGGATCTTCATCTGTAAAATGGAGATATTCATACTTTTATTACCTATCCACCAAGGTCCTGCAAGGAAAATCTTCTGCAAACTTAGAGAACTTTGAGTAGTTGATTTCTTCCCCTCCCCACCCCAATATTGGCTTTGAAAGAAAGGAAGGATTTCAATACTCAGAAATGGGAGAAAAGATAAGAAGGCAAGAAATGCCAGATGATTGAATAAAAGACAGGCTAAAGGAGAGATAAAAAAATTTTTGGATGGGGATGGGGCATTATCTAAGTAGGATTGCCTAGAAATTTGTCCCCTGCCTTTCTCCCAACCCTCCATCTCTGCTGATGGTCAGCTATTCTAGGGATACTACTTTTCACATCTTCATTCCCACACACGGGTAGCTCTAAAAGACATCAAGATTTTTATTTCTTCCAAAGGTAGCTTTAGAAAGAGCACTGGACCTAGTTTGAATTTTAAGTTTGAATCCTGCATCTTATTAACTTCTTGGGACCCCCTTTTCCTCATCTTTAAAATAAGAGGGTTGGACTAGAGCAAGGGGCTTTTGCTCTGTCTCTCTGTCTCTGTCTCTCTCTCTCTCTCTCTCACACACACACACACAGGGTCAGTTGATATATTTCAAGAGGATCCATAAACTTGAATGGTAAATAAATTACATCTTTATTTTCACTAATCTCTAACTGACATTTAGGGCAAGCTAAGTGGCACAGTGCTTAGAATGCTGTGCCTGGAGTCAGGAAGATTCAATTTCCTTAGTTCAAATCCAGTCTCAGACACTTATTAGCTGTCTGACCCTGGACAAGTCTCTTCACCCTGTTTGTCTCAGTTTCTTTATCTGTAAAATGAGCTAGAGAGGGAAATGGCAAACTGTTCCAGTATCTTTGCCAAGAAAATCCCATTGGGGTTATTGGACACAACTGAAACAAGTGAACCAAAAAAAAAAAAAATTGGTATTTTCTTCAATTATGAATTTTAAAAAAAAATTAGTCTGAAAAGGGGAACACAGGCTTAAAGGAGAGCCCATGACACCAAAAAGGAAAGAATTCTCAGGCTAGTTATTCTCAGGGCTCTAGAATCCTCTAATCCCCTAGAATTAGGAGAGCAGGAGTTCAAGTATTAATATTTAGTTATGTAATCTATTAAAGTTGTATTGCTTCTCTGACCATGAATGTTCTGTAGTGTAAAGTGAGAAGACTGGACTAGGTGATTTCTGACATTGAAGATTGAGATGACCTTCAAGCAGTCCTTAATACTCCTAGTTCTCATTGCAACAGTATCCTGTGGGCCCGCCTCCTCCCCCTCCCCCCATGTAGTTTGGGATGGCAAGGGTTGGGGCAGCTATTTATAGACATAGATTATTTGTAGGTAAACAAATCTCTATAAATCCACAAAGTAGCATTTTTTTTTCTTGTGGAATCATAATTCAGAGTTAATTTGTTACAATTAAAGGAGGAGCTGCCTTTCCCAGACTTCCAGCCTGGTTTAAGAATTGGACAAGAACCTTTATTCCCTCTGTGTGTGTGTGTGTGTGTGTGTGTGTGTGTGTGTGTAAGGGAATGGTGAGAGAGAGACATAGAAGGTGGAAAGAAGAGAAAGAGACAGAGAGGAAAGTAAGAGAAAGAGGGAGACACAGACAAAGAGACAGAGAGAGGACTTTAAGACTGTTCTTGCCTTTCCAAGACCTGTTTTCTCTATTTGAATAAATGCCAAATTTGTCTTAGCAGACATTCTACCCACTCCAAGCTACAAAAGGGATCAGCATTTCTCTTCATTATGGGAACTGTTGTGTTTTGTTTTGTTTTTAAGATCATTACAGGGGGAAGAAAAGAGGATGATGGCTTATGTAGCTGTCTCACACAGGGAAGAGTAATGAACCTATTGCTGGTTAACTAGGTTTTTGAGATGTCAAAGGACTTGCTGGCTGGACTGAGAAGAGGTTTTCATGTATTTTTTTTTTTTATTATTTCTTTTGACAACTACTCAGAGAGCTGGAGTGAACCCAAAGACCCCAAAACTTTGATCTTGGAAACTAATAGTGTCTGGCTCCCTGGAGAAGACAACTGATGCTTTTATGTTTGGTCTTTCGAAGCACACTATTATTTCAAAATTGAAAGTGACATGAAGAATGGTGTCCTTCACTTGGGCACAGAGTATTAATTATTTAACAGGGCACTGATCCAGAGATTTCCCTGTGTGGTCTTGGCATGTGCATCCGCAAAACTACACATGATTTTTAACACACCTTTTTGACGTGCTGTCAGGCACCCTACAGTTCAAACAAGGGTTTGCTTATTTGACGAGAAATTGCCAATGCAAATGCCTTTTTTTTTAATGAATGTCTTCAAAGTTGTATGTTTTTTAAGTGATTCAGCTATGCTCTTCACCTATGGCTTCTTACCTTTCACTTTTTGGGCCTCTGAAATTGAAACCTACATAAAGGAGTTAAGAAAGGTTATCAGTGTATTTGTAACAGCTATTATATCATCTGGAAACTAAAATGTTTTATAATGAAAAGAATGACTCATTTTCCTCTCTCCTTGCTCTGTCCTTCTATTCCCTTCTCCATTCCCTTCTTTAAACATATATATGTGCTTGTACACACACACATTTTCTGCTACATTGAGGAAAGCCAGAAAAGTGCTGGTCAAGGAAGTATCCTTTATTCCAGATTATTGACATTCTAGATCTAGGAAGACTTTATGGTCTTTGGAATATCTTTGGTCTTTTGAGGACTTTTGGATTGATTTGTTCTGGCTTGGACATTTGGGTTGATTCTTAAACATTTCAAAACTTACCTCTTTGTTGCTGATATAGACAGCCAGGGGATCTAGAGCCGGAAGGGATCTTAAAGTCAGCCAGGCCAAATCCCTCAAAGGAGACCCAGAAAACTGAAGTCATTTGCCTGAGCTGTATAACAAGTGGTAGAAGGATGTCTTGAATCCACTCTGACTCCAGATCCAGAGTGTTAGAATTCCTGATTTCATTAGTCTGAGTATTTGATTCAGCAACAGTGAGTGCCACCCCATCCTTGCCTTAGTTAAGAGAGACATGTTGCAGTAGCCATAAAAAAAAATTCATCCCCTGGTGACCAGTTTTTTGGTGTTGAGCCTCTAAAGGGAATTCTGTCCTTATACTTTTTTAAAAAATGTTTTTTTCCATGTTGAAGATTCTACCATTTGATGTAAATAACCTTGGGAAAAGTCAAACTTTAATTATTAAACATGCTCCGCATAACTATTTATCATGTTATCAGAGATTAGTCTACAGCCCCTTTAAAGCAAGGAGACAGGCCAGTAGATGGGTGTTGACAAAGACAGACATTCCCTACCTTCCATTTTTGCTAAGGGTCCACCTAGCCATGATACTTAGAATCATCTTGCTGATCTTTGGCTTGAATTGTTCTTTTTTAGGATAAAGATTTCATTTTTGTAATTTTTATAAGATTCTTGAGAAGCAACTTCATATAGTAGATTGAGAGCCAGCATTAGGGGTTGGACTTAATTATCTCTACAATCTTTTCCAACTCTAAATGATCCTTTTGAGGTACTTTCAGGTATAGAATTCTGCTGAGCTTCTCTAAACCCTGGCCTAGAATTGGGGAAGAACTTAAAAATGAGGTTGATAGATTCACAATTTGAGATATGAAAGAAACTCTAAAGGTCATCTTGAAGCATTGTTACAATGAATTTGGAGGCACAGGACCCAGATTCAAATTCTAACTTTGTAACATTGGGCAAATTAAAGCCTTTCTTGCCACTACTAAAATGACTGCCACAAACATTTTTGCACATATGGGTCCCTTTCCTTCCTTTATGGGATATAGACCCCAACAGAAACACTGCTGGAAGCCCATCAGTTGGAGAATGGCTAAATAAATTATGGTATTTAAATGCTATGGAATATTATTGTTCTATAAGAAACAATCAGGAAGATGATTTTAGAGAGATCTGGCAAGACTTACATGAACTGATGCTAAGTGAAAAGAGCAAAACCAGGAGATCATTGTACATGGCAACATCAATATTATACAACGATCATTTCTGATGAACATGACTCTTTCCAACAATGAGATGACTGATGCCAGTTCCAATGATCTTGTGACAAAGAGAGCCATTTACATCCAGAGAGAGAACTGTGGGAACTGAGTGTGGATCATAACATAACATTCTCACTCTTTTTCTTTGCTTGCATTTTGTTTTCTTACTCATTTGCTTTCCTTTTTGTTCTGATTTTGCTTGTGCAGCAAGAGAATTATATAAATATGTTTACACATAAAAAAAATTAAAGCCTTTCTGGGTCTCTCTTGTTTCTTCTTGCTGAGGCAATTGGGGTTAAGTGACTTGCCCAGGGTCACACAGTCAGGATGTGTTAAGTGTCTGAGACCAGATTTGAACTCAGGTCCTCCTAACTTCAGGGCTGGTGCTCTATCCACTGCACACCTAGCTGCCCCACCTCTTTTGTAATCTTGAACCAGGAGGAATGTCTGATACATATTAACTTGCAGTGTTCTAGTATAGTATAGTACATCAAACTCATAGAAAGGGAGCTACCAACTGGTACTTAAAAATCCTTGCAAATGACATATGGACTTTAAAAAACCACACATTACCATTATTGTTTTATTGTATTTTTATTTATTTTGTTAAGTATTGCACAATTACATTTTAATCTGGTTCTGACTGAACCTGGAGAGTATTGGGCAGTACTCTTAAGAACTAAAATTCCTCCATCTGTAATGCCAATAATTACAATTAGGGATGCTTCTTTGATCAATATCTCCCAGACTAAGATGCAGAGAAGGTACTGACCTATATCGATAGAGAGAATTTCCTATACAAATGAATTTGCAAGTCCTTTCTCCATCCCTATCTCTATAAGAACTTACATTTATGTAAGCACTTTATAATTTGTTTCAAAGGGGAAAAAAAGATAAGTAATCCATGTATTACAATAATGTCCCTGACCTGGAGTCAGTAAGACCTTGAGTTCAAATCCATCCTCATACACTTTCTACCTTTGTGAGCTTGAGCAAATCACTTAATCCTAATTGCCTTAGTTTTCTCATCTGTAAAATGAACTGGAAAAGGAGATGGGAAACCAGTCTGGTATCTTTGCCAAAAAAAACTTTAAATATGATTACAAAGAGTTAGACACATTTGAAATGACTAAACAACAATAATACAGGTGTTATTATACCCATTTTACAGATGGGGAAATTGGTTCAGGTTTATGAATTCATTTGTCCAAGGTTATGCAACTAGTAAGTAGTAGAAGCCAGGATTTCTACTTCTGACTCCATATCTGGTTCTTTTTCTACCACATTAACTGCTACTTAATGAAAACATCCTTTATAATGTCTGTATAGAGGGAGGCTTTTGAAGTCAGAGTAGTCATTTATATCAAGTAGAACTAAATGTACTGTTGTGTGTTCAAGGTGATAAAAAGTTGGAGTACTTCAACATATTTATCTCTGCTCTTTGCCCACCCCCATCCCTGTATGTCTCTTCTCCTCCACACCCCCTCCACCCCAACCACATCCCCCACACTGATTGAAAATAGATTTTTAATCCAAATGAATAAAAGTCCAAGATAATAACTTAAAGTTATGGTTCTGCTTATTTCCATGTTGAGGAGGTTATAACCAATTATGTTCCTTTCCCCCCTTCTCAAACTGTTTCTAGGAAACTAATGTTTATTTGGAAAAAGGGGAGAAAACCTTTTTACCCCCAGAAGAATGTAGATTTTAGGGTGTGCCTGAATGAGGAGTTCCTAGAATTGATTTCCAGAATTCTGACACATTCACAGGGGTACAACTTAGCCCAGACAATTGGAGTGTTTTTTTAGACTTAGGCTGTTAAGATCCTCAGCAGGATTGGGAGATGGGGGTGATGAAGGATTTAATCTATAGTGTTCACATTGGAGACATGCTAGTACTCCATTTTCACCATGAGCATGCTTGCTAACTATGTGTTGCTGGTCTCAACTCCCAGTGCCTTTAAAATTTCCAAAGCGAACTTTCCTTATTGGGAACTTATTTCCTATTCCTTATTTCATTTGATTATTATTAAAAGAATATAAGAGAGAAAGGGAAGAAATCATTTGAATTATAAATGGAAAAAAAATCTGTCAATTAAAGAAGGTAACCTGGTAACTTAAGGTTAATGGATGAGTCCTTAATAGCAAAGTCAGGACTATTATCCTGTCTCCAAGCTCCTAGTCCAGAGTACTTATTGTTAGGCTTTAAATTAGGATTCCTTTTTCCTGTTGGAAAGAGAATTCCAAGGCAATCCCAATAAGTTTTGGATAGAAAGCACCATCTGCATCCAGAAAAAGAACTATGGAGATTGACTATAAATCTACACATGCTATGTTCACTTCTTTTTTTCTGTTTTTTTTTCCTTTCCTGTGATTTTTTTCCCTTTTTGTTCTGATTTTTTTCTCTCAACATGACATAAAGAAATGTGTATTTTAAAAGTTAATATACTTGTATAACAAGAAAAAAATATATTAAAAATGTTTTTTAAAAAAGGAAAGAGAAAAGTTTGCCAAGCTTGGTTTAGTTTGACCTTGGAATCAAGAAGACCTGGGTTCAAATTTTGTCTTAAGTAGTGGTCATGTGACCCTGACTGGGCCAATTCTTTTCGATCCCATTTGGCATTTTCTTGGCAAAGGTACACACAAAGATCGTTTGACGTTTCGTTATGAAGCTTATTTAATGGATGAAGAAGCAAGGGACTTGCTTAAGATCATACAGCTAGTTAATGTCTGAGGCTGAATTTGAATTCATGAAAATGATTCTTCCTGACCCCAGGGCTAGCACTATGTTTGCTATGCAATCTAGTTGTCCAGGGACCAAATGTTCAATTATTTGGAGTGCTTTGTGGCCATAGGTGATAGTTAACACAGAACAGGAAATAAAAGAATACAAGCCAGAAAAACAGTCCCACTGTGAGGAAGCTAAGCAGAAGAACTAAGATTTGAACCAAAGTCATTTGACTCTAAATTTGTCATACTTCCATTTGACAATATACCTCCTCTCTGGTTGTATGTATTGTCCCTCCAAAAGGCAACACAGATGCAAATTATTGCCCTTCTTATTAAGTCCTTGCCTTGCATGACCGATGGTTCCAGATTCTCCTATATAGAGTCTGGTTTCTTCCATGGCCCTTCTTGAAGATTGTTGCTTGATGCTCAGAGTATACTTTTGACCGAAGAATGGGATTCTTCTATTCTGAAAACCCATCCTTCCTTCCTTCCTTTCTTTTTTTTTTTCCTTTTTTCTGATAGAGCACACATATTCATACATACACTTGCTCCCTATACCCAGGTATATATAACCTCTCCCTTTCCACCATTTTTCTATCTTTGATGTATCCCCCATCCCTTCCCTCTACTCATAAACATATACCCTTTTCTAGCCTTATTCTTAGTATCTTTTCCCTCTCTTCCTAATTACACTCTCCTTTACATATATCCTCCCTCTTTTCCCTATCTCATCCCCAATTGTTGGCACTGAGTAGGTATTTAATACTTATTGTTGATATGAATGAAATATTCAGTGAAAGAGGAAATTCTCTATAAATAATCTATTTATTCTAATGTCTATATTTTAAAACAACAAAAACCAAAAAACTCAGCTGACTTCCAAGTGAAGAGGTGGTGATTAGCTTCAGGGTCATAAACCTTATCAGTTCCAGCATCTTATTCCTCTCTAGTCAACATCCTCAGATGTGTATTGAGGAAATGGTATCACATTAAAAGCTTGAGGCTGGGAGTCTGGAGACCTGGCTTCTAATCTTAAGTCTTTCAATTATCTGATTTCAGTGAAGGCATTTGACTTCTCAGATTATTCTTCAATACTGAGAAACTGATAGCTTGTATAAATACTTGTCTTTGAAAGTGCTTTGTAAACTGGAGGGTAAAATTGCTCATCATATTTGTACTTTTATACAATCTTGATTGAAATCCTTGTTTTTGTTCACTTATTTATTTATTTATTTTTGTAATGTTCAACTCTCTATGACTGTTTGGGGTTTTCTTGACAAAGATATTGGATGGTTTGCCCTTTCCTTCTCCTGCTCATTTTATAGACGAGGAAACTGAGGAGAACTCGGGCTTACCTGGTGTCACATAGCTAATATGATGAGTCTTTCTAATTCCAAGGTACTCTATTCACTGTACCACATAGCTGCCCATTAAAGTTCATTCTGAACCTATTTCATTATATGGCCATGAACTTGTATTCTTTGGACTCTTCTAGCAAAGTAGAAACTCTAAGCAATCTTGGAAATATTTCATATACAGGGAAGGTCATAGATTGAGTGTATGCTATGTGTATGACAAGCCAAGGTCAATATGAGAAGCTTGGCTTCTAAATGATAAATCATTTAGGTCAAAGCAACTCTGAAAGACTTAAGAAAGAAGGAATTGCCACATGTATTGATAAAGGGTATGTACACACTGGTGAAATTATAGGTTTTTTATCAGCATTATATCCTACAGCATGGTAGAATAGAATGATGGTAACCCTGCCATTATATCTAGCATTGCCAAAAGCTGACCAAGAACTTTCTATCTAAAAATTGGAGAGAAGCCCAGAAGATAGTCACATCAGAGCATTGGAAAATAGGTTCAGTAAGACAAGGACAATGGACCTGTGGTTATATATCAGAGAGAATACAAACTTGAGACACATAGAATTATAGGTTGGTAGAGCTGGAGGAAGTCTTAGAAAATATCTAGTTCAAATCCTTCAGTTTACAAATTAGGAAACTGAGGCTAAAAGGGGAGATAACTCATCCACATTTCTGACACCTAACTAGTGACAGAACAAGGAATGGAACCCAGGTTTCTTGCATAATAGTTTAGTAGGGATTTTTCCCCCGCACCATACCAAGGGGTCATATTATTGATGTTTTTGTCATTTAAAAATTTTTGTCTATTATAGTTTTTCCTCTCTTCTTCCTTAATATCAGTCTCTGCTGTTATTATGCTTACCAATTGTAGCATGCATCCAAATTGTCTCTTCCAACTGCTGGTTTTATGTTTCTATTCAATATGGGCTAAGAAACTAGGTACTTTTACCTTGAGAGAATTTATGTCTAAGACTGAGTACATAGTCTCTAAGGAAAGGGATGAAGGACTAACCTATGAATTTTTTCACAACTAATCTGTCAGTTCAGAGGCTTTTTTTTTTTCCTGAGACAATTGGGGTTACCTGACTTGCCCAGGGTTACACAGCTAGGAAGTGTTAAATGTCTGAGACCAAATTTGAACTCAGGTCCTCCTGACTTAAGGACTGGTGCTGTATCCACTGCGCCACCTAGCTGCCCCTAGAGGCTTTCTTAAAAAAAAAAAAAAACCTCTTTCCATGTTTCCCTCTCTGTCCCCTAGATAATAGACTCATAGACATAGAACTGGAAGGTCCTTAGACATATATTTGAATACTTCTTTTTATCAATGAAGCAACTGAGGCCCAGAAAATATGTTATTAAATAATTTAACCAATATTTAAATCCCAAAATTTGAAGTCCTAATCTAACATGCTTTCCAGTATATTTCACTGTCATTCTGTTAGCTGATAATATATGTAGGTAATTTATGAGGCTACCTTCCATATACTCAGAATCTGTCTTGACTATCCAATTTTCTGTATGTTATCTTACCCATTAGAATGTAAGCTCCTTGAGGAGAGAGGACTGTTTTTGCTTTTCTTAATACTCCCAGTAATTAGCAGAGTTCTTGATCAGAAAAGGTTTAATTAAATGCTCAATTGAGGGATCTTGAATAAAATGTCCTTGTGATACTTAGTTTGTGAATGATAAAAACCAATTATGAAGATTTAATCACATTAGAAAAAGGAAAAGTCCATATTGCTTTCTAACCTGATTTTATTTTCATTTCTTTCCACAAAATATTAAATACCTCTTGTGTGAGGTTCATTGTGCTCAAATCCAGCTCAAAATACTACTTGCTTTATGTGGCCCTCCATGATGCCCTGCAGTGATCATCTCTTTACCCTAAGGCTCCATATATCTTTTTGCTTACCCCCTTTATTGGACTTACCATGTAATATTGTGTATTACAGTTATCTGTTTTTGTGTCTTTATTCCATGAGGGCAAAATGGGTATCTTTTGTGATATAAGCTTCTTCCTGCATCACTGAGTATCAGCTCAGTGTTAGCAATTAACTGTTGAAAAGTATGAATAAAAAGGTAAAAGCTATTAATCTCTCCTCTTTAAAAGTATTATTTCAATAGAAGAAATGACATGTACAAATAACTATAATGCAAGGTAGATTAGGATAAGCTTGTAGAAGTCTAATAATAGTATTTATGTAGTGTTTTAAGGTTTGTAAAATGCTGTATAAATATTACCTGATTTGCTCTTTGCAACAACCTAGGAAGTAGGTGCTCATTTTATCCCCATTTTACAGATGAGGAAACTGAGGCAGATAATGGTTAAGTGACTGTCCCAAAGCCGTATATGGCTAGTAAGTATCTGAGACTTGAATTTTAGCTCACTCCAAGTCCAGTGTTCTTTCTAGGTTCAAGAGAGCAATTTGAGAGAATTTGAGATGGGAAAGATGTCTTTTGCCTGGACAAGGTAGCATTTAAATTGGGGTTTGAAGTAAGAAAGGGACTGTGAGACATGAACATCCATTATAAGAGTGGGGTAGTCTTTGTGAGTACATGACTGGAATTAAGTACATGACCTAGCAGGACTCTAGGACAGATTTTGATTGTACCAAAGATACCAAGAGAGTAGTGTGAAATAAAACTGGAAAGATATGTTGGATCATCTCTTTCAGATCACATCGAACATTCTGCTTGAAGTCCCATGAGAACAAGGATGTTATCCTTATCAATCTTGTATCTCTTATTCAATTGTATCACTCAGTGATTTGCATCCAGAAGACACTTAACAAATGTGTGTGTGTTCCATTGCAAATAATCTTGAATGCCATGCTAAAGAGTTTATATTTATAAATAAAAATGTTATTATAGATTATTTTATAGATAGTGGGAAAGAATTTAAGATTTTTAATCTATGAGAGTGCCATGATTAGGGTAATACATTCAGATAATTCCTCTATTAACCAAATGGAGAAAGAATTAGACAGATTAAAATAAATATACCAGTTAGGACACAATTACAACAGTCCTAGGTGGTAGCTGTTGGAAGGGACAGATGCAGGAGAAATTTGGGAAGTAAGATGAAGCTAACTTGGCAACTGGAGATGGGGGAAGAGAAGAGAATCAAGAAAACTGAGTCGAATAGTTTGAACAATTAGCACCTCAGTGCCTTCAGATCAGTCTTCTAAGTTATGAGTGTTGTGATTAGACTAAAAGCTAGTGGGGAAAAAACTCTGGACCCTTGGCCTGGCTCCTCCATACAAAGGAGCTATTCCCTGATTACTTTATTGGACTTTAACAAGATTAAGTCATTAGTTTGTCCAGACTTCTGAAGATAAGTGCCCTGTCTATGTACAAAATTTGCTATGCAGATAAAGAGTGGCCTCATTAAGGTTTCTTTTGGTCTCTGTATCTTCACATAAGGACTTCACTACAGGAGGTCTTTGAAACACGTTTATATAGTTTCTTCTTATTGGCAGGAGTGGGGATACAACTAGAGATTTTTACTTAAGCCTTTTGGAATTGTGTTCCTCTTCTGGGGAAGGAGGGAGAGAGACAGAGACAGAGATTGCTGGAATTTGAAAGGAAAAAAATCAGTCATTTCAAATTAATTAGCTACAGTAATTGCACTTAGCCTGGTTGTCTCCATCGATTTGCTCCATGTTTTTGCCAGACTAGCCTATAACTGGCAATTGAACAGAGCTGCAATGATAATTATCACCCAGAATGCTTTTATATGCAGAG
Organism: Myrmecobius fasciatus; assembly: GCA_023553655.1. NCBI lineage: Eukaryota > Metazoa > Chordata > Mammalia > Dasyuromorphia > Myrmecobiidae > Myrmecobius > Myrmecobius fasciatus. The sequence continues at coordinate 101,439 of JAJPUD010001678.1, read as the reverse complement.
GCACAAATCAGATTTCACTCATGCTGTGCAGTGGATCGAGCTTGTCTTATTTTTTTGTTTGTTTTAAAGAAAAGAAAGTGGCCCTTCCCTGCCTTTGGATTCAATTATATGCCCGGGTTCTTAATACTAGGTGATGTTGAAGAAATTGCTTGAGCTTCAGTTTTCACATCTGCAAAATGAGGAATATAGTATTTGTACTGTGTGTCTTATTTTCATGAGATTGTTGTGAGGGAAGCATTTTGCTGATCTTAAAATCTTATAGAAAAGTGAGTTGCTATTTTCCCCACCCCAGAGAATTGATGTCAGAATAGTGTTCTCTAAACTTATATTTAAATCTATATTCAGCATAACCTTTACTACTTATTACTTGAGTGATCTTGGGTAAGACATTTCCCTGCTTTCAGCCTCAGAACTCTCAGCTGTAATATGAAAGAATTGGACTAGATCAGAGTTTCTTAACTTGGAGTCCATGAGCTTAAAAAAAAAAAAATTAAAAACAATTTCAGTATAATTGATTTCTTTTGTAATCTATATAGTTTATTTTGTGCATTTATAAATAGTCTGGGAATCAGTGCACAAAATAAAAAAGGTTGAGAACCCTTGACCAGATGATCTCTAAGTCCTATTTAGTAATAAATTCTATGTGCTATTACATAGGTCTTGCATGTAATAGGCATGCAGGTTTGTTGAATTAATATTCTTATTTTTCCATCCCATTTTTCTGCCTTTTCTTTATTTTCCTCTCATCAATAAAAGGGGGATAATAATAGCAACTGTGAAGATAAAAAGAGTGACCAAAGAAGAACTAGAGATCATCATTAATCACAAAATAGATAATTTTGACTATATCAAGTTAAAAAGGTTTTGTACAAGCAAAACTAATTCAGACAAGATTAGAAGGGAAGCAATAAACTGGGAAAACATTTTTACATTCAAAGGTTCTGATAAAGGCCTCATTTCTAAAATATATAGAGAATTGACTTAAATTTATAAGAATTCAAGCCATTCTCCAATTGATAAATGGTCAAAAAATACGAACAGACAATTTTCAGATGAAGAAATTGAAACTATTTCTAGTCATATAAAAAGGTGCTCCAAATCACTATTGATCAGAGAAATGCAAATTAAGACAACTCTGAGATACCACTACACACCTGTCAGATTGTCTAAGATGACAGGAAAAGATAATGACAAATGTTGCAGGGGATGTGGGAAAACTGGGACACTGATGCATTGTTGGTGGAACTGTGAATGGATCCAGCCATTCTGGAGAGCAATTTGGAGCTATGCTCAAAAAGTTATCAAACTGTGCATACCCTTTGACCTAGCAGTATTTCTATTGGGCCTATATTTTAAAGCAATCTTAAAGAAGGGAAAGGGCCCCACATGTGCAAAAATGTTTGTGGCAGCCCTTTTTGTAGTGGCTAGAAACTGGAAACTGAATGGATGCCCAACAATTGGAGAATGGCTGAATAAATTATGGTATATAAATATTATAGAATATTATTGCTCTGTGAGAAACGCCTAGCAGGATGATTTCAGAGAGGCCTGGAGAGACTTGCATGAACTGATGCTGAGTGAAATGAGCAGAACCAGGAGATCATTGTATATGGCAACAAGATGACTATATGATGATCAATTCTGATGGACATGGCTCTCTTCTCCAGTGAGATGTTTCAAACAAGTTCCAATTGTTTAGTGATGAAGAAAGCCATATATACCCAGAGAGAGGCCTGTGGGAACTGAGTGTGAACCACAACATTTTAATGCTTTCTGTGAATATTTGCTTACATTTTGTTTTTCCTTCTTAGGTTGTTTTTTTGTTTTGTTTTTTATTCTCTCTTTCTAGATCTGATTTTTCTTGTGCATTAAGATAACTATAGATATGTATACATATATTGGATTTGTCGTATAATTTAACATATTTAACATGTATTAGACCACCTGTCTAATGGTGGGGTTCGGGGAAAGGAGGGGAAAAATTTGGAACAAAAAATTTTTTTGTAAAGGTCAATGTAGAAAAATCACTCATATGTTCTGTAAATAAAAAGCTTTAATTAAAAAAAAAAGAAGATAAAAAGAGATGATAGTTTTAAAGATCTCAGCATGGTGCCTGGCATATAGTGAACACTATACAGAAATGTTTTTGTTATTCAGTCATGTCCCACTCTTCATGATCCCCTTTGAGATTTTCTTGGCAAAGATAATAGAATTACTTTATGCTCTTTCAACTAACTCACCTTAACTCCACTGGGATTCCTTCTCCAGCTCATTTTACAGATGAGGAAACTGAGGCATAACCAGGTGAAGTGACAAACCAAGGTCAAGTAAGTGTCTGAGACTGGATTTGAACTTGAGGTCTTCCTGACTTCAAACTAGGCACTTTTATCCACTGCTCCATTCAGCTGTCAGCTTTTGTTATAAACAAGGAAACAAGCAGACAAGTGAAGAGACATGCCTAGGATCCCATCCCTCGTAAGTACATGAGGCCAGATTTGAATTCACCAAATACCTTTTTAAGCACTAAGGGATAAAATAAATAAGATGTGTAATATTTTGTGGGTAGCTGTCCTGGAAGATCTGGCTTCAGGTTCTACCTGTCACATCCTGGCTGTGTGGGCCTTGTTCCTTGTGTCACCAAGATTATCCTAAAAAGTATTGATCTGCCTTGGGAAAGGGAGCTTCCCCTTGGGGAATCCATCGTACCAACAAAATCACAGGCCCAGCCCATGACTATGCCTTAAGCCTCCTGGTAGACATTATAGCTATTGTGTGACTTTGGAAAAAAGAGCTCTTGAGGCTCCAGTCTTACCCATGAGTGTGTGTATTGAGTATCACTGAGCTCTGGAGTGATTAGGAGGACAGGAAGATGTTTTGAGCCACCCTTTGTGGATAGGAAGCCTGATTGATGTACTGGAAAAAGGCCAGAATATGGACTTCTCAGAGCCTGGATTCAGATCCTGTCTCTCTGCTACTTACGCCTCATTGGGAGTAAGGGTGACTTAGTCAGTTGGTGACTTAGTCATTTGTCCCAGAGTTTTTCCCACATACTATATTACAGAGATGGGTTTCATCCCCGGGGTTATCCAATTTCAGCATGGAAACTTTTTGGATTAGCCACTTCACCTATTTGAGCATATCTCCCCAATACAGTGCCAAGCAAGCAGCAAATGCCCAATAAATGCTTAGAAGTCAGTGAGAGAACTAATGAACTCTCCTGGGTTACGTTGCCACACAGCTCCCATTCTCATATCTTTCTTTGCCTTAGTGTTTTGTTTGAGTCTAAGTTCCAAATGAGTTCTTTGTAGATTATTTATATACCAATTGCCTTGATAAATTAGTCCATGGCGGGGGAGGGTCTTAAAAAATAAAAAAAAAAAAACCCAAGAAGGAGTTTTTGCCCTAAAAATCTGTTTGGCCTCTTATTCTCATTTGCTTTTCTTTGCTATCACAGCATCTCAGAGGTGGAAGAAGTCTTAGAAGCCTTCTCATCCAGTCACTAGCAAGTGGTCATTCAGCTTCATAGTGTAGATCTTCAGGGATGAAGGATCCATTAGCTCCCAGATGTCCCATCCTATTAGCTATCCTTCTTCCTCCACACCCCTACCCTCAGGCCCGCAGAGAGGGCATTTTTCCATATCTTGTACTAAAACTGTTTCCCTGTAACCTCCACCTGTTGGTCCAAATTCTTTTTAGGACCAAGGTAAATCAGTTAGATGGTGCTTGAATGTGAGCCTGACCTTGAGTCAGGAAGACCTGAATTCAAATATAGCCTCAGAAACTCACTGGCTGTGTGAGCCTAGGCAAGTCACTTCACTGTGTTTGCCTCAGTTTCTTCATCTGCAAAATGAGCTGGAAAAGGAAATGTCAAACCACTCCAGTATCTTTGACAAGAAAACCACAAGTAAGATCATGAAGAGTCAGACATTACTATAAAATGACTGAACAAATTCTAATCCCTCTTCCACATGATGACTCTTCTAATATTCATTGACATCAATCAGAGCCCCATTAAGTCTTTTCATAGAATCATAGATTTAAAGATTATGACTTATAGTTTTAAAGCTTTAATGTCCTTATAAGGTCATTGAATCCAACCCCTTCATTTCTACAGATGAGAATGATGAAGCTTAATTGGTCAAGTAACTTGGCTAGAGTCATACAGCTCATGGGTATCCAAGGAAATACTGGAACTTGCATCTTCCCAATTCCAAGTGTTGTGCTCAGTCTACCAGATGGCTGCCTTTTCTACTTTAGACTTCATTCTGTTTGGGGCACACTTTTTCAGTTCTTTCATCTGTGACTGTTTGTGTAAAAGAATTTAACCCAGAGGTTAAAATAACAATACTATCCCAGTATCATTCCTAGTATCTCCATGCACTAGTGACTGTGTGACTTGGTAAGAAACCAGCCTGAGGACTCCAGATGAGACCTATTGGAAAAGTAGTATGATATTATAGAAAAGAATACTAAATGTGAAGCCAGAAAACATGGGTTCGAATTTTGTCTCTGTCATTTACAATTTGTCTGATTTTGAGCCATTTGCTTCTCTCTGAGACTCAGTTTTTTCATGATGAAAATAAAATGAAAACCAGGAAGAGTGGACTTAATGATTTCTAAGGCCCCTCTCAGCAATAAATTCCACGAGGCCTTCAGGAAACACCATTTACAATTAGGAAATTGGCATCATCAAAGTAATTCATGGCCCAGCCTTTCAGCAGAAATCAAACTGATTTTAGTCCCTTTGGTTTCTGCCTAGTTATCGGGACGAGTTGAAGCAGTTGGCTTTTCCAACAGCAGTGGAAACTGAGGTCACAGACTGAAATAAGATAACTCATTGTTCTTCTTCCCATCCTAATCAGAGTGACCAGTCTAAGCATGGCACAGGAAACCACATGGCTCAGTAGATGAGTGTCAGACCTACAGTCAGGAAGACTCATCTTCATGAGTTCCTCTATGACCTCAGACACTTACTAGCTATGTGACAAGTCATGTAACCCTGTTTGCCTCAGTTTCCTCATCTGTAAAATGAGCTGGAGAAGGAAATAGCAAATCACTCCAGTATCTTTGCCAAGAAAACTCCAAATGGAATAATGCATGATTGTATGGGCATGTCTGAATAACAACAAAAGAGATGATGACTTCTCATTTGAATAGAGCACATCATACTTTCTCTTTCCTCTTGTTAGCATTTTTACTTTGTGTGTGTGTGTGTGTGTGTGTGTGTGTGTGTGTGTGTGTGTGTGTGTGTGTGT